>VDFB02353493.1:381695388-381971367 GCA_007258455.2 Sequoia sempervirens | reverse complement strand
GAGGCATCTTCTTGATCTTGACCCACAACCACGGTCATGGTGCGAACTGCCTCACGATTGGTGATCTGTTCACACGCTCAAGAAAACCCGCTCTGATACCACTTGATGAGGGCGTAGCCCGAGACTTAGAAAATAACCCACAAACAAGAGAATAATTTTATTATTCAGAAAATGGAGCTTCTTACATGCAGAGGATCTCAAATCCCCAAGTTCTACAACACCTGCATGTTATAGAAAGCTACAGAATCACCCTTTTGCAATATTCGAGCTTTTTCCCAAAAATTTACCCAAAAATTAGAAACCCGCCCATAAATAGAGCTCCTCTTTAGTTTGGAGCCAAAACAACATTCAAATTTGAGTTTAGGCGGTTTGGCGCCAACAAATTACAACTTGAAGTTCAAATTTCAAAAGAACATTTGCAATTGTATCTTCTAGAAAGTGCGCCAACTTCCTAGGGCCATAACTTTTGATCCGAGACTCTGGTTCGCGAACCGTTTGAACCGTTGGAAAGGTCTCAGAGTCAATAACGCGCTCAAAATCTACTACGCCAATTTTGGCAAGTTTTGGGGCTTTTCTAGGAACTCTAAGTGCCTCAAATCTAACTCGAAAGATTTTCAGGTGCAAATCTAGGAAACTAAAACTGCAATATCTTTCAACCCAAGAATAGAAATAAAAACTGTAAATTGGCAATTTCATTATGATGAAAAGGGTATCGAAAAATGTAAAAACATCTAAAAATTGAGAAACTTGAAATTTAACTATTTTTGGGTGATGCAAGATTGCCCTTACACCATTGGATGCTCTTGCATCACTAACGCTTACACCGGTGGGGAGAACTTTACGGGAAAACAAAACCGGTCTGTGCCTATCAACTATTATGTTGCTCATTGAATATTGTGTAACTACTAATATATATTGTAGTTTAACTTAATCCTTTGATATTTATTTCTACACATTAATTTTCCTTGTCTTCAAATTAGAAAGATATAAATTTAATATGATAAATCTTGATTATGATGATTCTACAATATATATTGGATATATTGATGTTGTAGTGAGTGTGTAGGTTTAATAACTAATGGGAGGATGAGAAAATTTATTAAAATCTTACTTTTAAACTTCACATTATGAATTAATGTGTTTTATCTATGTAGCCAATGAGATAATGGTGTAGCCTAACGTGAATTAAGGTTCTCCTTGTTACAATTTTTTAATGCTAAATTATTTAATTGTTTTGGTTGGAAACTGTGTATGAGGTGTTTTAGGTATTTATTATAGGATGGGAGGCTTTTATTTCTTAATTTGTAGATGACATTAGATCCCTTGGGTAAGTACCAATGAGTTGGTGAATTTTTGAGAGAGAATAATATGAGAGCATATTGTATGAGAGATGAATATATATTGAAGGACAAATGACTGTGCAACACATATTAATGTAGACTATATATAATGGCTTATGACATAAATGATATATGTATATTACATGTATATGGTTTTCTTATTTGATTTGTGTATTCTATACTTATTTTCAATCAATAACATATATTCTAATCCTCTTTATTATCTATCATTTTAGGGTATAAATATAAAATTATTAGATAACAAGCCTCAAATATATAATTTGCACTCACTTTGGTCAACATGTAGACCATGTGAGGCATAAACAATAATATGATTGAGTAAATGATAGGATGAGTACACTAGTGTCTAGATGACAGCATATATGCACTAGCATCCCTAACTATACCACCATCAAAATTAGATTATGAACCATAGAAGCATTTGTTCAACATCTAGTAATTGTTGATCTTCAGCTAGGACCTAAGAAAAATAAACTATACATTAAAAAAAATATAAATAAGTCTTAAACAAGAGAATTCAAACCATTAACTTTTGGAGAATTAATAATTATTATTTGTTTCTATTCATTATGGGATAAGAAACAGAATAAATAGACAATATTGTGCACTTATAGAAGGAAACATTGCACACTTTCTATATATCTATTTTCCATTAATAAAAGGAGAGTAGTTAGGGAACATTGATTCTATCAAAGGAAATGATAAAAGGAGGACCTACTCAAGGAACATTGATGCTACCAAATGAACTAGTTTTTCCTCCATGTTCGAAGTTTTCTAAGATAAAAATAAGTGATTTGTAAGTTTTTTCTTGTATTTGATTAATTTTTGGTATAATAATCTTGTTTCTATATAGCCTATACTTTCTCTTGCAACAAAGTGGAAAGTTGTAGAATTTGGTTGGTTATAAATTCTATAAGTCAGGAGTTCTAGATCACCTCCAACTAAAGGGTCATTGAAAACCATTATTCAAGAGGGAAAAAGGTAAGGAAATAAGAAATAACATGAGCTTTCTAGCTTTGTTATAGGATCCTCTTGATAGAATATGAACTTTTTTTAATCCCAAAAATGGTAATAGATTAAAAGATGAGGGTTTTATACATAAGGAGATGAATTTAGGAAAAATGTGCTTTTATATGTTAACTTAATGGTCTATGGCCAAGCTTAAGTGACTATTCAGTATTGGTTACACTTCATTAAAAGGTGTTAATTTCAATTTAGAGTCTTATTATTGACCTTTTTAGATTGTAGTTAACAATGCATCAAACTCTAGTTTCCTAATTTTGATCCAAAGAAGGAATCATTCTCTTATATTACTATTTGGATTAAGCCTCCTTCCTTAGCTCTATAATATTACGGTGGTTTAGGATTGGGGGCTATTGGCATTTATTTATGGAAATTTGTGGCAACAATATATTATATCTATACAATATATGCACATATTTGTATAGAGATGGAGTTGTCTAATAGATTACCATAAATATTTGTATTAAGATGTTTCTAGATCCGTCTTTGTCACGTATGTCCAAATTTCTTCAATGACTTTAACATAGAAGTTTTCTTTTACCTATATTAATTAAATAATGCTTAATTATTTAATTAATTTTTTTTCTCTTTTCATCCAGAATAGTCAAATAATTTCAATATTTAATTATATTAATATTTTTATCATATTTAATTAATTCATCACTTATCATTTTCCCTTGAACATTAATGAAAATTAAAATTCATATTATCTTTGGTCCTCTACAATTAAATAATTTTCAAAATTTATTTAATTAGCTAACATTCTTTTTTAAATAAATTAAAAATAATTTATTTGAATTAAACATTTTCTTCTAAAATAAATAAATTAATATTTATTTATTTCTTCAAGCTATCATTTGAATAATCTTATTTATTTAATTCCCTCCTTCATCAAAATTCAAGAATTTGGGTCTTTACCCTATCTTAAATTTTTCTATCCATTGATCTTGCAAATCAATCTCCACCATTGACCAAATGTTAAGTGAAGCGTATAAGTAATAAGCTTTCATTTCATTCAAACCCCCTAGCACTTTATTTTCAAGATCTCTTTAGCACTTTGATTGTTGAAATCCCCCTATTACTTTGATTGTCAAAATCCCCCTAAGACTTTTATCATCAAGATCTCTCTAGCACTTTGATTGTCAATATCTCTCTAGCAATTTTATGATCAAGATCTATCAAGGATTAGAGCATACACACATTCAATATTCAAGCATTATCAATAATTTATCATTGTCATTTATCAAGCATAGGTATCATTTATCTTTGAGTATTTATCAATATCATTTCATCATATCATTATTGTTCTTTCATAGTTTGTTACTTTGAAGAGCAACCAAAAATGGATGAAAACAAGATCTTAGCTATGATGACTTTATTTATTATCTAAATTCTCTAGTTTGAGCTAAGATCTTCAACTTCATTGTGTGATTGTGAGTGGGAGTTTTGCATTATTGATATTTATGATCCACATTTTCATCATCCACATGTATCACATATTAATAAATGTATATATGATTGTGTATGAAATTTGATATGTGTGTATGGTGTCTATATGATCATCTTATTTGATTTGTGTATGCAATTCTAATCTCATCCACTACATATATATTTCAATCCTCTTTCTTATCTATCTAATTAGGGTAGAAATACATTAATAGAGAATGAGGCTCAAAACTATGGTTTGTAATCCCTTTGGTCAACATGTAGATAATGTGAAGTATAATCAATAATATAATTGAGTAAATGATATTAAAAGTACACTAGTTTCTAGATGACAAATCATGTGCATTAAAATCCATGGCCATACCAACATCAAAATTAGATTTTGGATCATACAAGTATTATTTTAACATCTAGCGATTGTTGATCTTCACCTAAGGCCTAAGAAAAATTAATATACATTAGATAAAACTATAAATAAGGCTTATACAGAAGCATTCAAATAATTAGCATTTGGAGAATTAAGAATTATTATATGTTTCTATTAATTATAGGAGAAGAAATAAAAGTAAAAGGTAGTCTTATCCACTTATAAAAGGAAATATTTCCCACTTTATATATATATTCATTAATAAAAGGAGGGTAGTTAAGGCATGTTGATGCTACCAAAGAAACTAGTTTTCCCTCCATGATGGACGTTTTATAGGATAAAATTGATTGAGTTGTGAGTGTTTTTTAGTATTTAATTAATTTTTAAAATAATAATAGTCTCTGAATAGCCTATACTTTCTCTTGCAAGAAGTTAGAATGTAAAAGAATTTGGTTGGGTATGAATTCTATAAGTTAGGAGTTTGTAGATCATCAAGAAACTTGTTCAAGATTAAAAAAAGCTAGGGAAACTAGAAACAAAATGAGATTTTTAGCTCTACTTTAGAATCCTATTGAAAGAACATAAATTGTACCAAAAAATGGTAATTGATTTGAAGATGAAGATTTCATACAACCGGAGAGGAATTTGGAAAAAAAATGTTTTTTATATGTTAATGGATTATGATCAAGTTTGAGGAGCTTCCTTAAATATTGTTTATGCTTCATTAAAGACATTGATTTAATTTTAGGGTCTTGGTATTAATTTTTAGATAGTAGTTATTTATGTGTCAATCTCTAGTCTCCTAACTTGTAATCATTATCTACTATTTTTCTTTGGATTAACCTTCCTTCCTTACCTCTATAATAGTGTGGTGGTTTAGGATTGGGAATCACCAACATTTGTTTAGGGAAATTTGTGACAACATAATATACTTACACAAAATATGTAGAGATGGAGTTGTTTAAAAGATTGCTAGAAGCAACTTTTATTAAGATGATTGAACTATCTTGAAGACAAGTGATCAATTAAAATAAATGGACCACTTTATTAAGAAATATACATCATAAAAGGATTCTTGGTGGTGAGGAATTACCTTCCCCACCGTTTTATGAAAATTGTGAAAATTGTGAATTTTGATATTAATAAGGAATTTCTAACTAAAAAGGAGGAGAGTCAATACCTAGTGAAGGTGTTGGAAATTCATTGTTTCTCCTCCTCTGAAAAAAAATCATTCCTAAAATGTGTTTTTTTTAACACAGACCATACATCATAAAAGGATTCTTGGTGGTGAGGAGTTACCTCCCCACCATTTTATGAAAATTGTGAAAATTGTGAATTTTGATATTAATAAGGAATTTCTAACTAAAAAGAAGGAGAGTCAATACTAGGTGTTGGACATTCATTGTTTCTCCTCCGACGAAAAAAATGTGCCTTTTTTAACACAGACCATGTTTCCGAACCCATCTTTGTCGCTTCTGTCCAAATTTCTTCAACAACCCTACCACACAGCATATTCTTTTCCGGATCCCCTTTTGTTTAATACAGTTAGACGCAACTCCAACTGTTGACTCTCGGCCTATTTAATACCTCTTCCCACTCCCTCTTATTGCAAACTACTCTCATTCTCTCTATTATTTCATATTTAGGAAAACCTCTCTACTCTACAATGGCTGCACTGCTAACTTCTCAAAGGGAAGAGAAAGAGCACTTGGTGGATCGAAGGATACACAAATTTCATCCCAATGTGTGGGAGGACAATTTCCTGCAATCCCTTTCATCGCCATATGGGGTGATTATTTACTTGCAAACCTCAATCTCAGTATTATCACCATTTCCCTTGTTTTGGCTTAATTGAACATTATTTGCAGGAATCTTCATACCGTGAGAGGGTGGGAAGCTTGATTGAGGAGATCAAAGAAAAGGCATTTAATCCTCTGCTTGGAGATGGAGAAATATGCCCCTCCCCTTACGACCTTCTCCAGAGATTCTGCATAGTTGACGCTGTGCAACGATTAGGAATTTATCGTTATTTTCAAAACGAAATCAAAGCGCTTCTTGATTATACTTACAAGTAGTGATGCGCCTTCCTCTTTCTTTTTTTTTTTGATGAATACGCGTGTTTATTAATCATTATTCCATCCAATATATTTAATTCTAGAGTTCATTTGAATTCCGTGATTTCTTTTGATTATTAGTTGTATGTATCTTTTTAAACAGGTATTGGAATGAAAATGGTATTTCATGGGGGAGAAACAATTCCATTGCAGATCTCAACACTACTGCTTTGGGATTTCGAATTCTTCGCCTTAATGGATATCGTGTATTTCAAGGTTTTTCTTTTAAATTTCGCTCTTCATACTGTCTTTGAGTTTAGATTGAAAAAACGACAATATTTTGTTTTCATGTAAACAGAGGTATTTCAGAATTTTAAAGATGAAAATGAACAATTCATTTTGACGCCACTAACTGAAGAAGGTGACAATCAGTTAAGAAGTGCGTTGAGTTTATATGAAGCTGCAGAGATTTCTTTTCCGGGAGAAACAATTATGAAAGGAGCTAAATCATTTGCCTCTCAATACCTTCAACAAACACTTGCAGAGAGCCAGAACATAGGAGAAAAAAGCCAACTTTTGACAGAGGAAAGCACCGCATTTACTGCATTCAATTTTAATGAAGTTATTATAAAATGATTTTTCCATATTTATATTAACAAATAGATCATTTCATGAAAAACTGCAGGTTGAGTACTTTATGAAGTATTCTTGGAGATCCAGAAATCCACGATGGGAAGCATGGAACTCCATTCAAATATTTAGACAAGATATTGATTCTTGGATGTCAATGGAGGGTGTTTACAAGTCAGTACAAACAAGCTTCTCTCTTGTAAACATTTTGCTTAAGTGGTTAGAAATGTTAAGATCCATTTATGCTGTTTTAGATGGAACTCAAACATATAATATCCCACTTTTTATTGTGTAGGGAGTCATCTTAAGTGTGATTATGAAAAGCCAAGCTGACTTATGTTACTGAATTTAATTCTTTCTTTCAGGATGCCAAATCAGATTTGCCAGACCATTTTGGAAGCAGCAATATTAGATTTCAACATACTACAAGCTCAAAATCACACCGAGCTCAAAATCATATCCAAGTAAAATATCCATAAATAGAAATCGAATTAGCCCAATAAAAAAATCCATTACATTGCTAGTAATATTAATTATATTGGAATAACGTGTTATGTGGTGATACAAATATGTAGATGCTCAAAATCACACCGAGCTCAAAATCATATCCAAGTAAAATATCCATAAATAGAAATCGAATTAGCCCAATAAAAAAATCCATTACATTGCTAGTAATATTAATTATATTGGAATAACATGTTATGTGGTGATTCAAATATGTAGATGGTGGAGTGAAGCAAGTGTAAAGGAACTTAATTTTTTTCGGCATCGACACGTTGAGTATTATTTTGCATATGCATGTGGAATGTATGAACCTGAATTCTTTCTAACTCGAGTTGGATATGCTAAATTGGGTGTCATGGTTACTCTCATTGATGACATTTTTGACACTTACGGAACCCTTCATGAGCTCGTACATTTTAAGACAGCCTTGATCAAGTAAGTTCAGTGCTTTCTATTTATATTTCTAATTATACTCAATTATATTCAAGTTTTGGCATTAATGTTTCACTAGAAATAGTTTTTTTTACAAAAATAGTAATTTTCCTTTACAAACTGCAAATACTAATTATCATGCATTCTATAAACTTATTTTAAATTGTTATTAACTTGTGAAACCTCAAAATAATAATCATAAATATTGTTTGATTATCATTTTACTTTAACAAATGAAAAAAATGACTTTCATTTCACACTATTCAGTTGGGATATGTCTATGGTGGATCATCTTCCCCAATATATGCAAATTAGTTTGCAATTCTCCCATAAAACATATATGGAATTAGCTGATGAAGCAGAGAAAATACATGGTCCACGTGCACGCAAGTGGATGCAAGATTATGTAAGTCACTAGATCAAACATATCTATTCAAACATTTGATGTTAAAATATAAAAATAAATATCTCTTTCTTTGTCAATAATACTTATAAATCTTACAATGTATCTCATATCTTCTATTGCAGTGGACGAAACTTATTTTGGCAGAATGGCAAGATACAGAATGGGTTGCTAATAAATGCCACCCTACTTTGGATGAATATTTAAAGAATGCTATTAACTCTTCTGTTGTACCAGTGTGCACATTATTTCCAATGCTTTTAATTGACACATTTCTTCCTGATGATATTTTGGCAAGGGTTCATCAATTTGAATATGATACAGGAATGGGTTGTCGATTAATTGATGATTACAAAGATTGTCAGGTATCTATTAACCACACTTAGCTAAACCTATATAATTATCCATGAATTTTGCAGTTAATAAAAATACAAGATAACCTTGTTCTAAATGATTATGTTTCCTATTGAAGGAACAAGAAGAACATGGAGAGAGTGCTTCTTGGATATATTGTTATATAAGAGATAACCCTGGAACCACGATGGAACAAGCTTTGGAGCACGCAAGCATTCTCACTGAGTTGCACATGGAACAATTAAGTAGAGATTTTTTATTTTATGAGAATGATATACCAACATGTTGCAAAAGGGTGTATTTTGATTGTATGTATAAATGGGTAGCTTTTCTTTGGAGGGACATTGATGGATTTTCAAATTCATCCAAGGGTATAAAGGATGACATAATGAAAATCCTAATTAATCCTATAGTTATGAATCCTTGATAAAGGAAAGATGTAAAATATAAACATTGATTTCATGCATTGTTACTTTTGAGTTCATAACTAGCTTAGACAAATAGAAATTTTCTTAGAGATCATAGTAAGATTTGAGAACCCTCAAACATATGTGGAAATAATCTCAACATGTGTTGATTTGTATTAGATATATAGATGCTTATATTTTCATCTATAAATCCATAAAAGATAAACTTGTAGATATGATAAGGTGTATTTATACACCTTATTAAATAAGGAAAAATAACTAAAATCTAAATTTTCTAAAATAATAATTTTTTCTAATGGTTCTTAAATTATATCAATGGTAATTTGATAATTTTAAAATATATGCATATTGTGTACCAATCTATGACTTTTGTACTATATGTATAGAGTGTAAACCTATGTAATTTTTTTAAAAATATATCTACTTAAATGTTTTCTCAATAATTAATCTATTTTTTTCAACTTCGATCTACACCATTTTGAGGGTCATGAGACAACTTGATGGAGTTGCAATTGATTCAATATTTATTTCTTCAAATAAATATATTATCAAGAATGAGTATTTATTTTGTATAATCAACAATTTTTGTTATGTAAGCCATAAGGAGAGTCCCTTGGCAAGGTCATATTTGAGTTTTTCAAGGGAAAATTTGCAAAAACAATCTAATAAGGCGGGGAATATTACTATATTCCATTATTTAGAAACCAACAAAACCAAAAACATATGGTTATGTGGTTATGGAACTACATTTTCTCTTAACTAATTTTTCTCCGGTGTATAAATTTGGTTGCTATTCATCAATGATATCAAGTAATTGAGAATTTACCCTTGAAACCTATTGAAAGGAAAGTTCCTTCAACTTGATATATTATTTTAGATTGAAACTAATCCCCTTGTGTTATGGAATTTATATTTGTATTCCTTATTATTCTTCATCTTTTATATTGTATCCCCATTCCTCTTTCTCCCTATTTTTATGAGTTTTTCATTATTCTCTTAGGTTAGAGGATGGCTAGGGTCTTATATGGATTAATCATGTTAAATATTAAATCATTCAAGAGAATTATCTCCCCCTTGTTTAGTTCACTCTTACATGAAAGAAAAATTGTTCATATGTGGTGACCTTGAAACAAAGTTAATGTTTTAAAGAAATTATTCTTGATCATTTAGTAAAGAGAACTAAATATTTTATAACCTTGTATATTATTAAATCTTTGTATTAGAAATTACACACACACACACATAAACATGTGAAGAATGAGCTCATAGATTTATGTTTGAATCAAACAAATAGTGTAGCATGTAATTATATGATAAAATGGTGTTTCCTTATAAATCTTATATTTTCACATGTTTCGTATCTGGATAGGAGATGTAGTGATTTTAATGGACTCACCATCTAAATAATAAATAAACATGTATACTTTTAAAGTAAAAATGATTCAATTTGTAAATTCTATATATTGTGGTTAGTTATGAGAAATCATGCTAAATAATTATTTTACTAACCATCTCTTACTAACAAGAAACAATATATTTGAGACACAAACCTTTAAGTAAATTCAATTCATTAATACAATATTAAAAAGAAAATTATAATAGAAATGTGAAAAATTAGAAATGTATGAGTGTATTTGTAGACATGAAATATGCTTTCATTATTTTATAATACTAAAATATAATGGTTTCATAAATTATACACACATATAAGAATGGTATATAAAACTATATAGAAATAAATTGTAATTTTTTTAAAAATGTCATTTACTAAGTAGCCATGTAGACTTGAGATGATTATGAAATTAGTTAAACTATTGGCCTTATATCTATAAGAAAAATAATTCAAGTTCATAATTCTCTAAAATTATGGTGGACCACAAATTCTCCCATTAAATATAATTAATGATAAGTGTGGATCCACTCTTGGAATTGAAATTTTGAAGTTAAATTAAAGAAATTAAAGAAGCAAGAAAATTGGATAGAAAAGGTATGAACCCTACATTTCTCATTCAAATTAGAAAAGGACACATAGAAGTGTAATAGGGTACACATAGGTGATATGAAAGTGTTTGATTTGGAAAATGGATCTAGGGTATAGATCACACTTCTCACATTTTTTTTAGGATTAGAAATGACCTCAAATCCACTTGACTACAAACCTAGTAGGGAGAGTCAAAATGGTGGACAAGATTCTAATCCTTGTGTGTGTTGTGGTATTGATGATGTGGTTTGTGATTATTAATAGACTAATTTTTGAATGATGCAATGATATTCCTGGGTAATCTATGAAAATGTGGCAGTCTATTATGAATTATGAAAAATTGAATGCAATAGGACAAAAACATAATCTAAAAATTCAAAAGGAAAACACGAAGGAAGGGTATGTGCAGAATCATCATGGAAAAAACAGGCCCTTAAGTGGCAAAAAATTCAAAAAAATCAGTGTTAGGCAACTTGACGTAAAAATTTGAATAAGTTATCTATATTATTTCAAAAATATGTAAGAATAGAATCTATAGAAAATTGAATATAGTTTCTAAACTACTAGGTTTATTTAAAAATAAATAAAATCTATTTGGTGAAAATTTGAAATTTCAATGCAGTAGTACTTAAGTTTTAGGGAAAAAATAAGTAGGTGTTTGTTTGACCACCTTAACCATAATAAAATGATAATATTTTTTATAAGATTTTATATATAAGTAGAGGACTCATGTCCGGATGTGATGCATATTTTTTTGTAATTTTTCCCAAGTAAATAATTAATTATGAATTTTTTATTACAACTTTAAAAAAATATTAAAACTCGTATGTCTAACCACCTTAACTTGGTCAAAACTTCATGAAATTTATTTTTTATTTTTTTAATCCTATAGTATGTGAAACATAGAATGTGACGTATGTTTTTTGATTCAAAAAATGTGATACCGTTTGAAAGTTATAGATGTTTTTCAATCAGCCTATCGATCAAGACTTTAGTCATAATTCTAATAGAAAATAAATAATAATAATTTATTAAATTAAAATTAAAGCATAATTTATATTGGTGGAAAGCTGATAATCTCCTCTAAAAACCCTTTTCGTTTCATCAATTTTGGGTTAAAAAAAAGTCGTCAGCCACATACCCTACAAATACCCATAATATTGCCACTTTTTGGCCCCTCATGATCCTACACATACCCGGAACCTAGGATGTAAATTTGTTGCAAACTTGGCTGGTCTAGGTTGCAATGCACCTTGGAATATCCTCCTTTTTTGCAAGATCTAACAATATACAAGGCTAGAAAATATTATGTTAACATTGTGTCTGACCTTGAATGAGTTTTGAAAAAACTTGGTATTCATATCACCCTCTTTTAACCAAGTTTCTCTTGACGTTTGTTCCCAATATATTTCTTCTCTAGAAAGAATTTGTTCGAGTTATTTCTATAGCTAGTTGTGATGGTGGAAGGATTCATTTTTCACACCCTTTTGAATGAATTGTTCATTGAGCACTTGAATTTGTTAAATAAGAAAATTTAAATGTTCAAAATAGTTTTAAAATGGAGGTGGTTCCATTATTTAATTTTCCCATTTATGAATTGATGTTTTACTATGTGGTAAATTTTGGAGCCTGCTATGAATGGTGCATTCTCCCACCTTTGTCTAAGGTAAAGGATAAAGTTGGACCATCCTTGAACCACATGTGTTCAAATTTGAAGGATGATTTAAATTTATTTGGTACAAAATTTCAAAAAATATCCAATTAGATCAGATAATGATATGAACCCAAGAATGAGAGGATGGAAGAGGCATATTATAAATCAGTGTTGGTCAAAATTATGAAGAGGATAAATCTATCTAACCTCTTTGTAATGAGACAAAAATGTTCTCTTCTGTTTGTCCAAGTAAATTTACCATTATTTGGTAAACAATCAATCAAGGAGGTGATAGCATTAAAATCCCCTCTTCAGATAATATGTTCCCCCCTAAAAAAAAAGATGGTTTTTGTCAAAGAGTCCCATACATGTTTCTTTCCAGCAATTGATGTAGGGCCATAAACATTGAATATCCAAAATGTATGTTGATAATGCTGAATCTTGATAAACATCCACCATTGTTAGACTGTAATAAAATCTACCTTGAATTTGCACATATCACATAAGACTGCCAATCATCCTGATGCCCCTACCACAAGAGTATAAAGCACTTCCCATTTGGGCCATTTAGTTAGGATTTCTTTATTTTGTTTATCTGAAAATGTAGTTTCTTGTAGTAAAAAAATGTCAGCACTACTTGAATCGATCTAGAATTTAATCAAGCACCTTTTCGACTTGGGAATTTAATCCCCTAACATTCCATGAAAGTACCTTCATTGGTCTCGAGGAGAGTGAAAATCCCTCCTTGGTCTCACATTCAGATTTTTGTCCAAGATAGTCTACAGACCCGTTGCAATCTCTTCTTTTATTTTCCTTGTCCTGCACTTTCTTCCTTTCTTTGTATTTGGTTTAGGAGACAAGGTAGTCACATCAAATTGAGTTTTTGAAATTGAAAGTGACTAAGAGTAATCAAAATCACTCATGTCCTCCTCATCAATTTCATCAATGATTTTTCAGGTCCTACTTCCACTAAGATATGTTCTGCCATTGTTGACAGAGACCTTGAGGAGGGAACTTGAGAGCCCAAAGGAATATATTTTATGATATCCCAATTGTGATTTTCTATATAGATCGATCTACTTAAATGTGTTATCCCGAGCCATATGGTTGGAATTAGGAGGAGTATTTAGTTCTATAGCCTTAACGTAAGTGTTTTGGGAGAACATGCCTTCTCCAAGTTGCTTAATTGAATCTTCAGCCATCATATTTGGGACTACTGAATAAACATCTTGAGTCATTGTTTCCTCTACCCCTGAGTTTGGGATCATACTATAATATTGTACACATTCTAGCTAACATTTTCTAATTCCTATAAATCTAGAATTCCAACATTATGTTCAACTGCACTAAAACTTCATTCTACTTGCTACAAGATGGTACCTGTGAGCACCCTACAAATTTGTACAAAACTTAAACTCCATAGCATGGATTAGTTCATAAAAACTCACTAAATGCTTCTATGAAATAATTCATAATACTTCACAAACAAGATGAAAAAATAGACTAATTGAAAGTATCAAAGAAGCACAAATGCATACCTATCCCATAGTGGATTGGTGTCACTTTGTTAAGTGAAAAGTGACCCTTTCCCAACCTTTAATAAGCCAATGATGAAGATGTAATGGAAAAAATTAGCTCTCAATCTGAAGAGAGTAACTTTGCATGAATTGTGGATGATTTGATGAAGAATAAGTGGGTGCTGCCACAATAGTAGTTTACAATTTCTAAGAGGAACTGATTTTTGCTGAAATCACATATTTTTAGAAAATATAATGATTTAAGCCTTGAAAAGTTCCATTTAAAGAATTCCAATTGAAGAGGGCTTGATCAAACTACCTTAAATCAAACCCCCTTGGATAGAACCCCGCTAGTTTTAAACCATACATATAACAGAGTCTCCTTTACACCTATCAAAATGCTGATAAGAAACCACTTTTGATTTACCTTTTGGGAGATCAAATGAATTCATTTAAAATTTATTTTTTTCAAGTATGTAGTCCTTATTATAAGCTTCCCAAAAAGTATAATTTTAAATAAATTTAATTTGATTATTATATTTATTTTTTATTTCTCGTGAATGTAGGTTTTTCACCGAAAATCAAGCTCTCTGTTATGCACATGTGGAAAAATAGCAGATTATTTAATTTTTTTTAAAAAAAATATTAGTGCACTAGAAATTTAAGTCCTTGATCCAATGAAGAAAAAAAAATTGAATTTCAATACATACAAAAAAATTATGCATTATACGGTCACGCTATGTCTGAATTATAATTGGTTTGAATTCGAAACTTGATTAAAGAAAAAATATTCAATAAAAAACTATCTAACCAAGTGGAAGCACTAGATATTAGAGTTTCAAATCTAAATTCGAAAGAATTATAATTTTATCCTTCATGGAAAAAAAGTTATGTGTTATAGGGTGAGCGTCACTTTTTAAAAATGTTATTTTATGAAAAAAACTAGTTTTCAAGGGAGATGGAAAAAGAAGTGAAATATGATTCCAAAATTTTTGAAAAAAATATATTTAGAATCTATAGAAAAAATTTCATGAAACTCTAGTTTGCATCATCTTCAAATTCATCATGGTTTAGCTGCTATAGGTGCCCGAAAGTGAAGATTTAGTTAAAAAAAAATATATCAGTGTCTAGTTTGGCCAAAATTTGTAAACCATTATTTTGGGATCACCCAAGCCTTCCATTTATAGAATGTTTTGATGAGAGAAATAGCCAAATGGATGAATGTGGGACAAAGATTTAGCCAATGGGAAAGTGCCATTTGTCCAAATCTGATTGGATGGAAGATGTGCAAGTTTTGGTCAATGTGCCCATAAATGAGATTGGTTGGCCTTTTTCAAATTCAAATTTGGCTTGTTGGAGGGAGAAAAAGTGACTTTAATGTCAAGTGGGGGAAATGTAAGAGGGGATTTATTGCCATGTTGGAAGGGACAAGTCAACTTGCTTTCAAATTCAAACTTGAGGAATATTCTCAAAAAATGCTTTGTTGAGGGAAAATGCTGATTTTAATAAATGAATTAAAATGCTTTATTGGTGAAAGTGGGAAAAGCTAGAGGATGTGATGGGTGGTTAGATTAGATTAATCATAGTTTGATTAACTTAAGATGGTGATTATGGGTTTTGAACCATTTGACTTAAATATTTTGATTTATTTAAATCAAAAGGGATGGATCATGAATTTGGGATTTAATTAAATAAAGTTTTGTTTATTTAATTAAAAGGGTGATGTGAGACTTAAATTAAACAAAGTTGATTTATTTAATTTAAATGGATAACCTTAGGAATGAATTAAATAGACCTGATTTACCTGGTGAATGGATTTGATGAGCTTGATTTATTTAATGAGTGGATGAATATGAACTAATTAAGTGCATAATGCTAATTTCACATGTCTACATTTTCCCCCTCTTTGAAGCAATGTACTTGCTGCGTTGGTTCAAAGAATAAACTTGCCACGATCAAAATTCAAAAAAATTCTGATTTTTTCGAATGCCCTAGCAAAAAGAAGAACACTAGTACATTGCCCCCTCGAGAGATAGAGCGAAAATATTCCATTTGAGGGTCAATTGCGCGATAAAGAGGTTCAAGATGGACAAATGGATGGTTGCGATGATGATAAAAATGAGATGGTTTTAAGATGCTTAGAATAACCAATCTATATTATCCTAAACAACTTAAATGATGATATGATGTGAGATGGATGAGATGGATGATGTGATATGCTATGATTATGCAAATGTATGATTTTATGAGATTCTTAGACTAACAGATCTATATTATGATGATGAACATGCATGTGAGATGATATGAAAAATACCGATGGTTTGTGGATGCAGGATGGATGCACTAGTGATGATGATTAACTATTCATGACGTGATGTTAGTGCGGAGAAAAAGAAAATAGATGACCACAAGAGGATCCAACAAGCCAACTTTATGAGAGATGATGATGAGAAATGATGATAAGAAATGGATGATTTGCTTATCAAGGATTGGGATTTTAAAAGGGTTACTTACCTTATGTTTGATAACACACATAAGCATGATGCATCAAGGTATGAAGGAACATGATGGCATTGTACTTAGTGTGATGGACTTTGACTCGACAAAAAGATAGGAGTATTCTTGTTCACACTTGACATACAAAAACCTTGCTAGGACGTACCTAACAAAGCAAGTATTCACCAAGTTATATTACAAGAATGTCCAACAAGCACTTGACAAACAAAAGGATAATGATCATTGCCCCATTCCTATCTCTGTAAATCCTTCGTTTGGATATCATTGAGAGGTCCTTGGAATGAGCGTAATAAGATAAATCAAAAGAAAAAGATCAAGTACGCAAACAAGCCAATGTTCTTCATACCTTGAGCCGAAGGGATGTGTTTTGTTTTAGGATAAGAACTAAAAATATTTCAAAAGATAATGACCATTGTAGGAAGGATTTATCCTAGGACATGTTAGTGGATGGTGGCATGCCATTTCGTTTATCCAAAGTGTTTTTCCAAAAGATAATGCCCATTGTAGGAAGGATACATCCTAGGAAATGTTAGTGGATGGTGGCAAGTTGATAGGATTGCTCGAAAGGCTGTTGATACAATGTCAATTGACATGTTTGAAAATGATCAAGAGTTTGATTTTGCATTTAAAGATTTGTTATTCTGATTTTGATTTTGTGTTTGAAGTTTGCTTTTGTTGATTGTTGTGATTGTTTCTATTTGTGTTGCCAAAGGATGAAGGTGATGATTAGTTTATTATGGACGATTGATTATTTCGAGTGAGAGCGAGATGAGACAGATGGATTTTTTTCAAATATTTGGATGCTTTTGACGTTTTTGGAATGTTTTGAGGCTGTTTTTGGTTTTTTCAAAATATTACAAATGTTTTGATTTTTGATTTTCCAATGTTTTGGGGTTTTCTGAGATTTTAAGAATGTTTTTGGATTTTGTGTTTTTTGAATGTTTTTGGATTTTGATGTCTCAGGGGCTGATCAAAGATTAGCCTTGCCTATGTTTAAGCTTAGAGACGACGTAGTTCAGATTCTATGTTTTTGATGTTTTCTGTTTTATGGATGTTTTTGGATTTTTTGATATGTTTTGGATGTTTTTGGATTTTCACATGATCTTGACTTTTTGGATAAGGATGTGTTTGATGCTATCAGTGCTTTATTTTGGGATTTTGTTGAAAACCAAGCTAAGGTTGATTGATCAAATTGATGGATTGATGATTATGATAACATTGTTGAGGATACACAACAATGCAAGGATAGTGTTAAGCAACACAAGGATTAGGATGGGTATCCCAAGATGATGATAGATTGATTGGATTTGATTGATCAAGATTGATGATGACACCATTGTTGAGGATGCACAACAATGCAAGGATAGTGTTAAGTAACACAAGGATATCCCAAGATGATGATTTTTTGATTGGATTTGACTGATCAAGATTTTGAAGCTTGGTTTGAAACAAAAGGATGTTTTGGATGATTTGATGTGACGTTGAAGATGCGACTGATAGTGATTGTTTGGATTGATGTTCGATTGAAGATAGAACTTGATAAGGAATATATTCTTGTCAAAATATGCTATGGGATAGTGATTTGGATTTTTGCTCACAAGTGGTGGACCAATTTTATTTCAGGTTTGCCAATGTTTGGATCACCACAGAAGTTGGAGGATATAGATCAAGATTTATTTTCGAAGCAAGATGTAAATATCTGCCCCTAGTGTCTAGCAATGTATGGAATGTTATGGATAGATGCCTAGATGGTGTATGGATGGATGGATATGGTAAGCACGAAAAGGATGCCAAGGATTATCTTGCGATAAGATAAGGTGTTTAGAATGCTCATTTGGATAATGTTTCATGGCTCAGATAATGTTGCATAGGATAAGATTAATGAAAACGTCCCATGCCAAGATGTTTACCATAAGCAAGCATAAAGTGTACACCAAAATTTGCCAAGATCAAGATAACTTGGACTATGTATGTAGATGGATGAAAATGGATTGGATAAATGGTTCATGGACGAATGGAATTATTATTGATAAGATGGATGGAATATTGGATTTATTATGGATGGGATGAGATGCTTTCACCTGAATTGGTGCACGTAGATGCTTGATTCCACACATGATGCTTGTTTGCCAGGTTTTCATCATGGTGCCTGTCCAAAGCGCCATTGTAGTGGTTTTCACTAGAGGACAATTTTTTTCTTCACTATTTTCAATCCTTTTTCTAATTTTTTGATTTTTTTTTTTTGTATTTTTCTAAAAGATCTTAAGCTCGTGCTGAATCACAAGGTGTTGCTGATGTAGATGCCCCTGTCATAATGTGCCATCGATATCCTACTTGAAGAAGCTGCTTTGCTAAGATAAGTGCACTTAAATGCAACTTTTGGGATTCTTGATATGCTTTATTGATATCGGGGTTAACTCTGTCTTTGTGTGTACATCGCGATAGAGTGCCTTCGAAATCCTTATGATGAAGGGTCATTGCCACTACATGGTCAACTTGAGAATTAGATATCATGTGTGGAGGTGTGGACAAGTGTTTTTAGGCATAAGAGATGGATTGGTTGACAGTTTGGAATCATTGACTCTCCAAACTTGGGAAGATGAGCAACGATGGGTGGATACGAAAGTGTGT
This sequence comes from Sequoia sempervirens, assembly GCA_007258455.2. Taxonomy (NCBI): domain Eukaryota; kingdom Viridiplantae; phylum Streptophyta; class Pinopsida; order Cupressales; family Cupressaceae; genus Sequoia; species Sequoia sempervirens. Next base: position 381,952,065 of record VDFB02353493.1, on the reverse strand, counting down.
GTGGAATTAGAACCAACTGCTTGATATAATTTGTACGTCACTTGAAAAGCGCGATTTTGCTTTTGTGGAAATCTTTGATGGATACTTCTCCCTTTTTTATTTTGCCCCATAGTTTCTTTGACTAATGGAGTTTGATAAGGATGATCTTTCTTTGTATTCTTTGGTATCCATGTGTATTTTATTTGTCCATTATGCTTCTTAGCTTCTTTTTCTTTGATAATATTCTTCATACTTTGATTCAAATCTTTCTTTCGAATTTGGTCCCAATTCATGGATGGGGTGATGGGTGGAAGAAGATTCATGATGTGACTGGTTGTAGTATTGGCATTGGTATCATCGTAAGGATTCTTCGTGCTCCCTATGTTGATGTTTGCTTGAGATAAAGTTTCCCCTAGTATGGTGGTAGTAGTACCTTCATGCTTTGATTTTGCTTGTTCCAAGAGCTCTTGTTTAGAATGCATTCTCTGATGAATGACCACTGCAGATGATGTTATTGGAATTTTTTGTTTTGCTGACTTTAATATCTTGTTCTATTTGACCTATTTCCTTGAGTGGATAATGCTGGATATCTTCATACATGATGTCCTCAGTCCAAATTTGGGATATATCTGATCTTGATGTTGACAACTCGGTTTGATTGTAGGAATAAGTAACCTGCTCTTTTTGTGTAATAATGTCAGGATTAAAGGAATCCTGTTCTTAATGAAGATCATCTATGTGTCCATCCACATAAAGCATCTCATGGGTGGATGGAGGAGAATGTGCTATATGGATGTGATCATCTTTTGTGACATCTTGTATAGATAGGAGAGTGTCCATTAGATCATTATAGTATCTTGGAGATACGAATTCTTGATCTTGAATGATTTTAGAATTGCTTTGGACATGCTTTGGATCAAGTTCTTGAAATGGGTCAATTTCAAAGGATGGATTGCTTACAAAGGTTTCTTGGATGTCTCTAGTAGGCATGATAAATTTCTCAATATCCTCTTGATCTTTGAGTGGATTTGGATCAAATGTTGAGTTGAAGATTCCTTCAATATCTAAAAACATGTCTTGGAAAGGACCATTGCTAGACCTTGGTGAAAGACGTTGATCATGCTTTGGAATAAATTCTTGAGATATGCCCTTTAACTTATCAGGTGATGTAGAGAAATTTTCAATGTGATCATTGGTCGATGAATTGTTAATTATAGGACCAAATAATGTTAACACTCCTTGAAATGGATCATTGTCGGATATTGTTGAAGGATTCTTATCATGATCAAAAAGTGACACTTGATGTATGTTGATTTGATCTTCGGATGAGGTAGAAACATCTTCCATGTGTTCGCTGATGGATAGGTCTAGATCACGTGATCGTTGACTTAGATCAATACATGGAGTCGTTAACATTTTGTTGGGATTTTGAAAAACATTTTCTTGTTGGGCTTGGTATTGGGCTTTAGCTTGCGCTTGCACTTGAGCTTGGGGTTGTAGTGTGGCTTGGACAACTTGAGCAGCTTGTGCAACTAGTTGTGTAGCTTGTCAGTTTTGGTTTTGTTGGTGTGCCTTTTGATAAGCAGCCTACTGAGTGGCTTGAAATGTAATGCTATATTGGCTTATTGCACTTGGTTTTGGTGGTGGTGGTGTTGGATTTGGAATCGTGTTGGATGTCATGACAAGTCATTGAGATATGTTTGGAGTGATTGTGAGGGTTTGAGTTATGGTGGGTGTGATAGGGGTTGTTGGAGTGATCGAGGTGATAGGAATGGTTGGAATGACCGAGGTGATAGATCCTTGGGAGGCCATATTTTGATTTTTCAGGATTGATGTTGTCATTTGATTAGATACCATCTATTGGTGCAATGTCGATGGTATTTTCAAAGGATTTGATGTGATGGCTTGATTAGTGTTAGGTGGATTGATTTGGATTGAGTGATTGGAGGGGGAAGCCCTAAACCAAGGAATGATGTTGATATGGGTAATGGTGGTGGAGATGTCTCTTGGCGCAATGAATCAACTATTTTGGTAAGTGTAGCAATTTGATCTCGCCAAATTTGATCTTGATTTCATTCTTGACTCCCTTGATATAGTTGATTTATTTTTTGTTCAAGAAAATTTGGGATGGATACTTGTGCTTTTTTTAATGGGATCATGGACGAATTGATTCTGGACAATGTTTTGATTTGGGATGATGTTTAGATTTGGCATGATAGGTTGAAATTGAACATTGTTGGTGTTGGGAATCACATTGCCTTGAATTTAGGCAACTTTGATTTTGCATGGTGTTACGCTGACTTGGATTAATACATGGAGTTGTTAACATATTGTTTGGACTTTGAACAACATTTGTATGATTTGCAAACATAGTTATCCCAAATTTTTCCAAGTGTGGATTCATGTTTGGTAATCTTGTACTTGGTATATTCACTTTTGGCATGTATGGATTTGGTGGGATGATGTTGGTCATTTGAAGACTCATGCATTGATTGTTTGGAGGATAGACTTGTAAGTTTGGACTTTGATTTAAATCTACCATTAGAAAAGGTGTTGCAAGATTTAGATTGGGTAGACTCACATTTGTTGTACCATTGAGGTTTGTAGGAGATAATGATCCCATGTATGGATTGTATAAAAATATGTGAGTTTTGAAAATCAATTGGCATTGTAAGGCTTTGATATTTTGGTTGACTGGGATTACTCATGATGTATGGATCATGTTTATATTCCATATTCCTCTTGTGTTTTGACCTTGTTGTAAAAGTGACCTCTAAGGTGTTTAGGACCAATGATGAGATGAAGGATGAAAAGGGGTGAATGATATGAGTGTTGAACGTTTAGGGACTTTGTATCAATGCTAGACTTAGGGCTTGATTTTGATTGTTTGATTTGGATAATGAACTTGTAAACCCTAAGATGTTAGATGTGATCTTAGGATGAACTTGTTCAAATGGGTGCTAATTTAACTAGAGGTATGAGAAAGGATGCATTCCCATACTCCTAACTAAACAAGGTGATTTTAATTTTGATGATTTACCCAAGTCTAGAATGATGTTTCCAAAGCTCTAAAGTTGTTTGGTGGGATGAGATGATAAATGTTTGGATGAATGAAGTGTTTGATTTTGATCCTAAATGAATCTATGAAGGATTTGTTTACTAGACCAAGATAGTGAAGAACATGCTTTTCTCTAAGAGTAGTTCAAACCAAAAGACCAATATTTGCTCGAAAGATGATAAAAAGATAAATAAGCATATGTGTGGGGTTCAATTTTGAGTGAATATTGGTTAATGGTTTGATTTTACCACAAACACTCTTCTTTCTTAGTTTTTAAACTGAATGTCTTTGTCTCAATTCCTTTCCATTCCACAAGGTCCATTATGTGAAAATCAAGGTTTCAAGAGCATAGTTTCCTATAGTTGACTTTGCAATGAACAAATCAAGATATAGGCCCTAGTGTTTAGAAGCCTTCTAGGGATAAGAACCCCTAGGGACAAGCAGTAACATGTGAACTTTTCAAATGTATTTTTTCTTGCCAAAGGGTTTGAAATTCTGATGATTTGCTGAATGTTGGTTTCAATGTTTTGGATCCAAGCACTGTGTTTTCAAACTGACTAACAAGCAATATAACATCCTAGCTTAATTGGTACATTTTTATTGGTGGGCTTGCCTCATGCCCTTCGTAGTAGAAGAGATGATTTTACCTGCAACCAAGGAAAAAATATAAAGGTATGTTAAGAATGAAGTTTTAACCTTTATATTTTAACCAAGATCAGACATGGCAAGTAACTTCTTGGAATCTAAGTTCCAATGCACCACTTTGATAAACTCATTGGATGGACTGGTTGGTTACTACAAACAAGGGTTTTAGTACAGACTTTTCATTCGTAGGAGTTGACCCAGCATGGCAAGAGACCATTGCTACCCTTCTCATCAGAGTCAACCACATGATACTGGCGTTTACTCCAATACCCACATTTATATCCCAACTGGAAATACTCTCGGGTTCAGAGTGTTACCTATTGAGTCGTTCCCTTGGGTGAGTACTTTTTCCCCAAGGAAATCCCTCTAAGATAGACAAAAGGGAGTAAACATATTCATAGTTCGATCAACCTTCATTTAGAAACAAAGGGAGAACGCATGCGATAGGTTTACTCACACTCGCAAAGTGTTTTGTTCAATTTTAGTTTCCAAAATGAAGTGTGTGGGAAATATTTTATGCAACTTAGTGTCATAAAAAAGACTTTTGATTCTCAAGATCGGCGTGAAGTGTGAGAGAAGTGTATACGCCTTTTTAGATGAGATTATTTTACAAAAAATATTACAAAGCATAAAAGACACATGTTCATTTTAGCCTTAAAGCAATGATTTTGATTTATTTTTAGAGCACTGAAATTGAAGTGTGAGATTTGTTTGTTAAATTTTAGACCAAAATCAAAGTCTAGTAAGTTTGTCAAGTTCAATTTTAGCTTAACTTTGAAAGATCAAATCAATAGTCTAGTTGGCCTAAAAAATAAAATAAAAGTAGGGAATGGACGCTTCAAGCTATTTCAATAAGCATTGAAAAATGCTCTTTTCAAGTTCCAATTCAAGGCCCACTTTCAACTCAAGAGTTTTTCAAAGATTGTTTCCTAGGCTTCAATTTCACAAGTTCTTTGTGCAAACGAAATCACTCTTCCTGCAAATAGTACAAAGTGATCATAAATAAGAAATATGATATTCAAGAAATCAATGATAACAACATAATGAATACAACCAATTTTTTTTTTAAAACTTGTCAAAATAAGAAAATGATCCTATGAGAGATAAATATCTACGACTATCCTTTGGAAAATGTTTAATTTTAGTCCACAATAAAGCTTGCTTGCATCATAATTTAGCTACAAAAAGTATTCCTTTGGTAACGCAGCCAACAAGTATTGAATTTGAGCCTACTTCCATCAATAGTATTATCTTGATTGTAAATTGAAAAGTATGCTACAAAACCTTAGATTAATGAGAAGCATTGATTTTAATGAGACAAACAACAAGATTAATGAGAGATTAGTATCAAATAGATACAAATACTTTTTATTTTTCGCATAAGTCAATACTTGAACAAAGATTTTGCACTTTTTAGAAGGATTTCATCTATATGTAAAAGTGCATCATTCACCCTTGCATAATAAACTATTGATTTATTGACTGAACCAAATGTGTGAAGCTTCAAAAGTCATATGCCATTTTGTGGATGCCTGCAAAAATCATAAATGAGTGATGTGAAAATTTCATCTATGATTTGACTCTATTGATGCCATAAATATAAGCCAATAACTATCAAAATAATTATTTCAAGCGAATGAGGCTATTGGAAGCAATTTGCAAGCATGAAATAGTCCACTCCATACTATTTTTGGAAATCTATTAGAAATTCATAGAACTAACATTTCATCGTCCACCTATCAATCAACTCCCACAAAACTAAGGACATTTCTTCCACTTGATGAAACATCTATGCTCCTTTTTGCAAGAAAATTTGTGTTTTTAATGCAAAGCTGATTTTGAAAGATTGAAATGATTTTGCAATAGTGAATAGATTGAAGATATAAAAAATCGGTGTACCAAATAGGTGATCAACTAATGGAATTATAAGAATACCATACAAAGCTTTTAATCTGCAACCATTATCACAATAAATCATGTAGATCGGGCCAACTGTTTATTTGCTTCATGGGTGAAAGCTCATCCGTAAATACAATAAGTGTGGGCAGCGATTCTTTTGATGATTTTCTAGGTTGCCTATAGGAAATGAATTTATGTTGGGCTAAATTGTCACAGTTGAGTGCTCAAATCAGAGCTGATTTGACTTGTCATAACACCATGGAAAAATATTTTACTATCTACCTTTTGTCTCAGCAGAAGAGAATGCCACAGGAAAAGCTGAATGAATAATAAAGAAATTTTTGAGGGTCGTGCGACTACAGCCAAGAATGCTTTGGGATACAACTCACCTACTCCCACCTAAAGCATTGTTCTTTTCTTGACAATAAATGAAAGACTGCTATTTTATACTGTAACACCTATTTGATTACTATAGAATAATGATTTGATAGTATATATATATATATATATATATATATATATATATATATATATATATATATATATATATAAAGACCAATCATAAAGAGACAATGCATGACATGAATTGCAGATGTATGTAAACATAACACCCAAACATGAGAACTCTTACGTTAGTAAAAGTTTTCTTTTTTACAGACATAAAGAACAGCTAGAAAATTTGGAAGGGGTTTGGGAAGTGTGAAACAAATATCATGAATTTGACACTCTTTCTCTTGCCATTAATTCAACAGATGACCAAACATGAGTGTACGATGCCTACTCACCCCTACAATGCAAGCTTAAAATTCAATGTTAGATATGATTTTCAACAACAAAAATTTAAAAGTGTGGTAGATACGTGGTGCATTTAAATTCAATTAAGTGGAATAGTTATTGAAATTTGCATGAAAGGCTTCTGGCTAGCTACGGTTTGGAGTCTCTCTTCCTATGATGTCATGCTTTTTCTCATTTCTTGGAGTTTTCTATGCCGTCTCATTGAGGCTTCTTCCGCGGTTACCATCCCTACCTTGGTCACTTGGCTCACACTGCCACCGTGGCTCTCTCCATAGCCACTGCCTAATTGGAGCTTCAAATGCTCTAAATTTTCTTTTCTCATGGATTTCTATCTTTGGGCGCCAAGCCTAATATAAAATGAACCCAAAAAAATTAATGCCTTAAGATGCAAACTTAAAAAAAAACATTTGAAAGTTTTTAAATAGAATAAATGAGTATCATGCATTGCAATTTCTACCAAAGGTGAGATCTTTCATAGCATAATATCATTCGATATTTAGGCTGAGCTTCTCTACTATGTTGATCAATCTTATCAGGAGCTAAAAATTAAAAAAAACAACAATGAAAGCCACAACATGCAAGATATAGCCCTCCTTCTAGTGCCATATGTGAGCACCCTGGAAATTTGCAAAAAGCTTAAACTCCATAGAATGGATTAGTTCATACAAACTCACTAAATGCTCCTATGAAATAATGCATAATACTTCACAAACAACATGACAAAATATACTAATTGAAAGTATCAAAGAAGCACAAATGCATACCTATCCCATAGTGGATTGGTGTCACTTTGTTGTGAAAAGTGACCCTTTCCCAACCCTTGATAAGCCAATGATGAAGATGTAATGGATAAAATTAGCTCTCAATTTGAAGAGAGTAACTTTGCATGAATTTTGGATGATTTGATGAAGAATAAGCCTTCCATTTATAGAATTTTTTGATGAGAGAAATAGCCAAATGGATGAATGTGGGACAGAGATTTAGCCAATGGGAAAGTGCCATTTTTCCAATTCTGATTGGATGGAGGATGTGCAAGTTTTGGTCAATGTGCCCATAAATGAGATTGGTTGGCTTTTTTCAAATTTAAATTTGGCTTGTTGTAGGGAGAAAAAGTTACTTTAATGCCAAGTGGGGGACATGCAAGAGGGGATTTATTGCCATGTTGGAAGGGACAAGTCAACTTACTTTCAAATTCAAACTTGAAGAATATTCTCAAAAGATGCTTTGTTGAGGGAAAATGCTGATTTTAATAAATGAATTAAAATGTTTTATTGGTGCAAGTGGGAAAAGCTAGAGGATGTGATGGGTGGTTAGATTAGATTAATCATAGTTTGATTAACTTAAAATGGTGATTATGGGTTTTGACCCATTAGACTTAAATATTTTGATTTATTTAAATCAAAAGGGATGAAACATGAATTTTGGATTTAATTAAATAAATTTTTGTTTATTTAATTAAAAGGGTGATGTGAGACTTAAATTAAACAAAGTTGATTTATTTAATTTAAATGGATAACCTTAGGAATGAATTAAATAGACCTGATTTACCTGGTGAATGGATTTGATGAGCTTGATTTATTTAATGAGCAGATGAATATGAACTAATTAAGTTCATAATGCTAATTTCATGTGTCTACACCTTTAAAAGAGAAAAATCCTTTTCCAATTGGACATCTGACAAATTGGCACCTCTCATTGCATTTTTTGGAGAACTTTCCTCCAAAGCCTCAGTGCTATTTAATGTAGCCTTTTTAGCCATTGAATCAATCTCAAGGAACATGATAAAATTATCGTTGGAAAGGATTATTTTATCAACTAGTATACTTTCATGATCCTCGCAGGCCTCCCAATATTGTGTAGCTTGATACAAACATTTTGTTCTAGGGTGAGTCTTTAGATGGTAGGAATGACATTCTATTTTGGGCCCTTTAAGAAAGATTTCCTATCACTAGGCCCCATTCTAAGAATGATTTTGAAAAGCTTGTTGGAGAGGTTTAGTGGTGTCTAATAAAACACAAAACTTGACCAGAGCATCAATGTTGTCAAATCAAGTTTAAGCAAGCTCCATGAAGATACCCATTTGATTGCGTATGATTTCTACTATTTGAAGATCTTTGTATTCAAGTGGTAGGGCTAGTAGTTGCATCCAAAATGGCATAAAATTTGTCACTATAGATGAAGGGCTATAGTTAGGGATGTAGGGCTGAATATATAGTCATGCACTTTGAAAGAACCATGTCTTCACTTTGAAGACAACATCCCTTGTTTTCTTCAAGAAAAAAACAAAAAACAAAAAACCCCTTGTACCCTTATCTATGTAATAAATTTCATTAGCTCTCATCCAGTGGTCATCAACCCATTTAGTCAAAACATTTTTGGTAGAGTTAATATTCCTAAACTTACCAATAATAGCCTTTTCACAAAGCTCCTTGGTATGGAAGTTGGGGTGTTCTTCCAAGAATGTCATCTAGATGAGCCTCCTAGACTTTTGTTGCTTTCTTGGACCCTCGTGCATTGGTTAGCTAGTGAGTTTGCTTATTTTTTTTGTAGCTAAGGTCTTGGGTTCATGCCATTTTGTTGAAAGTTGGGACATGATTTCTCCTTATTATGTCACCTAACAAGTTTATGAGTGGGTTTTTGAAAGCACAGTTTCCTTGGTAGAGGAGGATTAAATGGGAACCAAAGACTTGGTTTTAGGATGGATATATTATTAGGAAAGGTCATAGGACCCTTCCCACCATCTAATTTCCTTAAGATAATGCTTGTGGGCCCTCGAATTTTGAACTAACATGATTGTTGAAAATAGAATATAAAATTTTTCCATCCTACAAAACCATTCCCACTATTCCATGTCCTTGGAGAAGGGCTTACATAACCCAAATCCTTGAATTGTCCTGGTTGTTGACAATTTTTTGACTAGTATGCAAATTTCTGCCAAGCCCTACCATTTGGGAACCCTCACCATGGTGCCTTTGTGAAATGAAAATTTGAAAAATGCCCATTAGGGACATTTCATACTTAGTGTAATTAGATGTTAAAACAACTTTTTTACATGGAGATTTGGATGAGGATATATATATGGAACAATTAGAGGGGGTTTTTCAAGATCTTAATAGGAATTTTTTTTTCAAACTCAAAAAGTCATTATATGGCCTAAAGCAGTCTCCTAGGAAATAGTACAAGTTTGATTCCTTCATGGTGAGCCAAAATTTTACAAGGAGTAATTATGAACATTGTGTTTACTTTAAAAGTTTGTAAAAAAAATATTTGTTATCTTAGTATTGTATATTTATGATATACATGTAGCAAGCAAAAACATAGTTGAGATCAATGGGTTAAAGGCTTAGATGGCTAGCACTTTTGATATGAAGGATCTAGGAGTAGAAAAACAAAATTTGGGCATAAAAATACACGGAGATAGGGAACATGGAAAAATTTGGTTATTGCAATAGAAGTATGTGAAGAAGATCCTCATAAGATTTGGTATGAAGAATGTGAAACCGGTAAATATCCCTTTAGCTTCTCATTTTAAGCTTTTTTCAAGTTTATTTCTTAGTAATAAAGAAGAAAGGGATTATATTTCTTGTGTATCATATGCTAATACAGTAGAACATTTAATGTATGCAAATTTGGTATGTACAAGACTAGATATTTCACATGCAATTGGTGTTGTCAGTAGATACATGGAAAATCTAGGTAAAGAGCATTGGACAACTATGAAATGGGTGCTTTAGTATCTTAGAGGCATAAGTGATTATTGCATCACCTTTGATGGTTGTAGTGGCTCAATTTGTAGTTATGTTGATTTGGATTTTGTAAGTAATTTGGTCCAAAGGAGATATATACATCAGGTTATGTCTTCAAGAGGACCTATTTTTTGGATGGAAAATCTTCGAGAAATAGTTGCTTTATCCACTACCGAGGAAGAGTATATGGCTATCTTAGATGCATGCAAAGAGGCAATTTAGTTGAAGGGTCTTTTGGGTGAGTTTGGAAAAGTGCTAGTCAAGGTGATTGTATTTTTGTGATAGTCAAAGTGCTATACATTTGACTAAAAATCTAGCTTATCATAGTAGGATAAATATATTGAAATTAAATAACATTTTGTAGGACAAATTATTGATGGAGGTGGAGTAACTCTTGAGAAAGTTTATACAATAGAAAATTATGTAGACATGTTTACAAAATTAGTACAATTAGAGAAGTTGAAGTGGAGTTTGACTTCTCTTGGCTTATAGATAAGGTGATGAATGGGAATGGGCAAGTATTAGATAAATTGTTGTCAAGGTGGAGATTGTTGGATATGAAAACAATAAAATAGAAATAAACCAAAATCTTATCTTTGAGAAAGATAAAGAAATAAAACAAAAAGATGAAACAATAAAAAAAAGCTGATTTTTTTCCTAAGTTTGATAGAGATTGTTATCTTGATGACATTATATGTATCTTGTTGCTTTGAAGGAAAGATGATTGCAATGAATTGTAATTGAATAGCAACAAATGTGTGAAGATTGTAATCAGTTTTTTTTTAGGAATAAAAATACCAATACTTTGCCCCGTGGATGTTTCCTTGACATATTGTCAAGGTTTTAAGACGTATATCTATGTCTTGTTTATTATTTTGTTATTCCATTTCATTTTTTTTTGTTATTTCTTTGCAACTAACGCGTGCTATAATATTATTTGAGTGTGTAGATTTTACGTTTCCATTTCCACAACAATTTCAAGATCTGTTTTTGTTTAATACAAACCATGTTTCCAAATATACCTTTGTCACTTACGTCCAAATTTCTTTAACAACTGCATCACAGACCATATTTCTAGATCCTTATTTATTTAATACAGATCATGTTTCCAAATTTCTTCAACAACCATAACACAAACCATATTTTCAAGATTGGTCTTTGTTTAATAGACCATATTTCCAAATGCGTCTTTGTCACTTATGTCTAAATTTCTTCAAGAACCGTATCACAGACCAATTTCCAGATATATCTTTGTCGCTTATGTCCAAATTTCTTCAAGAACCATATCACAGAGCATATTTCCAGATGCGTCTTTGTTTGTCCAAATTTCTTATTTGTTTAATACAGAACAAGTTTCCCGATAGGTCTTTGTTTAATACATAATTTCTGGAGCCGCCTTTGTCACTTATGTCAAAATTTCTTCAACAACCGTACAGACCATATTTTTAGATCCATCTTTGTTTGTCCAAATTTCTTATTTGTTTAATACAAAACAAGTTTCTAGATAGGTCTTTGTCGATTATTACCAAATTTCTTCAACGACCTTCAAAAAGAAGTTTTCTTCCTTCAAATTCAGTTACGTAAAAGATCACGACTCTATCTACTCTAGACCTATTTAATACCTCTTCCCACTCCACATTATTGCAAGAACTCTCAAACTCTCCATTGTTTGATATTTAGGTATAAAACTATACAATGGCTGCAATGCGAAGTTGTCTAAAGGAAGAGAATGAGCATTTGGTGGATCGAAGGATAGCCAAATATCATGGCAATGTGTGAGAGGACGCTTTCCTGCAATCCCTTTCATCGCCGTATGGGGTGATTATCTAGTTGCAACCTCAATCTCAATATTTTCTACATTTCCCTAGATTTGACCTAATCGAACAACATTTGCAAGCATCTTCATACCATGAGAGGATGGGAAGCTTGATTAAGAAGATAAAGGACACGGAATTTAATCCTCTGCTTGGAGATGGAGAAATATGCCCTTCCTCTTATGACCTACTCTAGAGATTCTGCATAGTTGACGTTGTGCAACGATTAGGAATTCATCGTTATTATCAAAACGAAATCAAAGCGCTTCTTGATTATACTTACAAGTAGTACCACACCTTCCATTTTTTAATTTATTCCATTCAATACATTTAATTATAGAGTTCATTTTAATTCAGTGATTTCATTTGATTATTAGTTGTATGTTTATTTTTAAACACGTATTGGAATGAAAATGGTATTTCATGGGGGAGAAACAATTCCATTGCAGATCTCAACACAATTGCTTTGGGATTTCAAATTCTTTCACCTTAATGGATATCATGTGTTTCAAGGTTGTTCTTTCAAAATTTTCTCTTCATATTGTGTTCGAGTTCTAAAACTAGATTAAAAAAATGATAATATTTTGTTTTGATGTAAACAGATGTATTTACAAATTTTAAAAATGAAAATGAACAATTCATTTTGACGCCATTCACTGAAGATGGTGACAATTAGTTAAGGAGTGTGTTGAGTTTATATGAAGTTGCAGAGATTAATTTTTTAGGAGAAACAATTATGAAAGAAGCTAAAGCATTTGCCTCTCAATACCTTCAACAAACACTTGCATAGATCTAGAACATAAGAGAAAAAAGCCAACTTTTGATAGAGGAAAGCACCACATTTACTGCATTCAATTTTAATGAAGTTATTATAAAATAATTTTTCCATATTTATATTAACAAATAGATCATTTCATGAAAAACTGCAGGTTGAGTACTTATATGAAGAATTCTTGGAGATCCAAAATCCACGATGGGAATCATGGAACTCCATTCACATATTTAGACAAGATATTGATTATTGGATGCCAATGGAGGGTGTTTACAAGTACAAGCAATCTTCTCTCTTGTAAACATTTTGTTTAAGTGGTTAGAAATATTGTTAAGATCCATTTATGTTGTTTTAGATGGAACTCAAATAGATAATAGCCCACCTTTTATTGTCTAGGGAGTCATCTTAAGTGTGATCATGAAAAGCCAAGCTGACTTATGTTATTGAATTTAATTCTTTCTTTTAGGATGCCAAATCAGATTTGCCAAACTATTTTGGAAGCATCAATACTATATTTCAACATACTACAAGCTCAAAATCATATCCAAGTAAAATATCCATAAATAGAAATTGAATTAGCCTAATAAAAAAATCCATTATGTCACGTTACATTGCTAGTAATATTAATTATATTGGAATAACGTGTATGTGGTGATACAAATATGGAGATGGTGGAGTGAAGCAAGTGTAAAGGAACTTAAATTTTTTCGGCATTGGCATGTGATGCAGGAGCATCCAGTGGTCTAAGGGCAATCTTGCATCACCCAAAAATAGTTAAATTTCAAGTTTCTCAGTTTTTAGATATTTTTACATTTTTGGATACCCTTTTTGTCATAATGAAATTCTCAATTGATGGTTTTTATTTTCTATTCTTGGGTGGAAAGATATTGTAGTTTTAGTTTCCCAAATTTGCACTTGAAAATCTTCTGAGTTAGATTTGAGGCACTTAGAGTTCTTGGAATGGCCCCAAAACTTTCCAAAATCAGTAGGATTTTGAGCGTTTTTGAGTTCGAGACCTTTCCAACGGTTCAAATGGTTCATGAATCGAGTCCCGGATGAAAAGTTATGGCCCTAGGAAGTTGGCGCACTTTCTAGAAGATACAATTGCAAATGTTCTTTTGAAATTTGAACTTCAAGTTGTAATTTTCGGTGCCAAACCGCCTAAACTCAAATTTGAATGTTTTTTGGCTCCAAACTAATGAGGAGCTCTATTTATGGGCGGGTTTCTAATTTTTGGGTAACTTTTTGGGGGACAAGCTCGCATATTGCGAAAGGGTTATTCTGTAGCTTCTGTAGCTTGCATGTGTTGTAGAACTTGGGGATTTGAGATCCTCTGCATGTAAGAAGCTCCATTTTCTGAATAATAAAATTATTCTCTTGTTTGTGGGTTATTTTCTATGTTTTGGGTTGTGCCCTCATCAAGTGGTATCAGAGCTACTTTTCTTGAGCATGTGGATAGATCACCGATCGTGAGGCAGTTCACACTAGGACCATGGTTGTGGGCCGAGGTCAAGAAATATGCCTCCAAGAGTGATTCTTGGTAGGCATGGTGGTGCTAGAGGTGGTTGAGGTGGTGGGGAAATTCTAGTGGAAGAGATGCACTGGCAGCCCTCCAGAGACAGATTGATACGTTACAAGAGCAGTTGAGAAGAGGGTTAAACCTAAGGGAGGAAAGTGAGGATGAAGGAGGGGAAGAAGGTTCAAATGTAGAAGAGGAAGAAGAAGCAATTGATCAAGACCAAATGCGGCTAATAAGGGTCATTTCAAAGATCGGGAAAAGACCCAGAGCAGAAGTCCCCAGTTATTCTGGAAGTCTGAACCCGGAAGAGTTGATCGACTGGATCAACAAGCTAGAAGAATATTTTGAGTATGAGGAAATAGAGGACCCAGATCGGGTTAAGTTTATGAAAATGAAGCTAAAGGGCCATGCTAGTATTTGAGTGGAAATAGGTCCAGTTGGAAAGGAATCGAAGAAAAGGCAGATGCAGATGGGGATCACATAGTGAAAGCGAAAGCGATTCATGCCAATGGACTACGAGTTAGATCTGTTGGAAAGAAATTGCAGGAGTTGAAAATGAAGCGGATCTATGAAAGAATATGATTTTCACAAAATAATCATCGAATGGGTCACCTGAGGCCAATAAGGAGAAGGTAGCGGAAATATCTTAATGGGTTATGACCGAGCATTCAGGAGGAGTTAAGCCTAGTCAGAATGACCACCATTGAGGATGTGTATCAGTTTGCTTTGAAGGTAGAAGAAAAGCTGAAAAAAAGATTTGATGGCAAGCAAAAAGGACGAGGAGGTCAAAGCGGAAAGGGCAATGGAAGACCTTCAGGAAACCGAAATGATGATGAAAAGAAAAGTGAAGATGTGGGTACTAGCCAAAGCCAAATAAATGACAACTTCTACCACCCTTGTGATCAAAACAGTGGTGATCAAAGAGGTAGAGGATGAGGGAGATATGGACAAGGTTTTGGAAGAGGTGGT
Source organism: Sequoia sempervirens (assembly GCA_007258455.2). Lineage (NCBI taxonomy): Eukaryota > Viridiplantae > Streptophyta > Pinopsida > Cupressales > Cupressaceae > Sequoia > Sequoia sempervirens. The sequence goes on along the minus strand of VDFB02353493.1, from coordinate 381,936,869 downwards.
TTCAAAGGAACGTGTTTCCAATGTGGTGAAGAAGGGCATCGAGCCTATGAATGTCCACAACACCAAGGAAGGGTAGACACAAGGCGGAAAGGTCATGGAAGGGTTGTGCATGTAGATGAGGGGTGTCCCAGTCATTAGATGACCACGAGAAGGAGAAGCCTAGTGATTAGGAGGCCACAGTGGCGGGGAAAGGAACAAGAACAAAGGAAGAATCTATTTCACTAGCGTGCAAGTGTGAAGGAAAATTTTGTGATGTCATTATTGTGGTGGGAGCGATAATCTGGTGTCGGAGGAGATGGTCACAAAGTTGAAGTTGAGGAAAGGCAGCGCATCCGTGTCAGTTACTAGTTGAGAGAGAAAGACCACAAAGTTTTGGTCAATAGGCAATGCATAGTAAAGTTCAGATCGGGAGCTACCATGATGAGTACTATGATATCATCCCCATGGATGCATGTCACATGTTGTTAAGGGGAGGCAGTGGCGATTCGATGGGCGAACATGATGGCCATTACAAACACTTATTCCTTGACAAAGGTGGGGTTAAGTCACAAGTTGAAACCCACAGAGGCCCAGAAGAAAAGGTATGCAATAGTGCTAGAATTTGTTATGTAGATGGAAAGAAAATTTTTAGAAGTATGGAAGCATGAGCGTGTGTGTTGTCATTGATTCTAGAGTGAGTAAGGAGGATAGTGAGGAGAGTTTTTGGGATGTTGGATGAGTTTAGGATATTATTTACATTAATAATGTACTTGAGGTTTACCACAATAGGAAGATCGGTCCTTGATTGGGCTTGGATTCCTAGAGCTATTTTTTTCCAAATAGTGACTCATAGAATGACTCCAACAAAAAATGAGGAGTTGAACAGACAAGTTCAAAAGTTGTTGAGAAAGGGTTTGACACGGGAGAGTTTGAGTCCATGTGCAGTACCTGTAGTACTAGCACCAAAGAAGGATGGGGAGTGGAGGATGTGTACAGATTCCTAAGCCATAAACAAGATAACAATCAAGTATAGATTTCCCCTTCCAAGGATGGATGACCTGATGGACTATTTGAGTGGAGCTCAATGCTTCACAAAGATTGATCTGAAGAGTGGATATCACAGTTGATTCGAGAGGGAGATGAATGGAAGACTGCCTTCAAGACCAAAGAGGGCCAGTACAAGTGGTTAGTCATGCGTTTTGGGCTAACCAATGCACCGAGCACATTCATGCCTCATGAACGAGGCACTCAAAAGAATTTCGGGAAGTTTTGTTATTGTGCATTTAGATGATATTTTTATTTTCAGTAAGACGTTGGATGAGCATCCGATGCATATTCGAGAGAGCCTTTGAGAAGTTAAGAGAAGAGAAACGTGATTAATCTGAAGAAGTGCAGTTTTGTAAAGAGGAGTTAGTAATACTTGGGGTTTGTTGTCTCAGAAGGTCTCAAGATGGACCAGAGAAGGTGAAGGCTATTCTGGAATGGCCTACCCCAAGAACTGCTACCGAGGTGAGATCTTTCCATGGTTTGGCTAGTTTTTATAGAAAGTTCATTAGAAACTTCAGTAGTATTTGTGGACCCCCGATTGAAACAATGAGGAGGGATGAAAAGAATTCAAGGAGCATCGAGGCTGCAAAAGTTTTTAACTATATTAGTGGCGGTGACACAACAACCTGTTCTAGCCCTCCTATATTTCAACAAGGTGTTTCAAGTGGATTGTGATGCCAGTTGGTTGTGCCATTGGAGTAGTGTTGAGCCAAGAAGGTAAGCCCATTGCCTATTTCAGTGAAAAGTTAAATGATGCCAAGAGAAAGTCTTATGATCAGGAATTTTATGCAATAGTTCAAGCATTAAAGAAATTGAGACATTATTTGTTGCCGAAGGAATTTGTTCTATATACTGATCATCAGGCCTTGCAGTACCTAAATAGTCAGGGAAAATTAAATCAGAGGCATATGAAATGGGTAGAGTTTTTGCAGAGTTATACCTTTGTTTTGAAACATAGGAGTGGGAAGTCAAATAGGGTTGCAGATGCCTTAAGTAGGAGGCATACATTGATGACAAAGATGCAGATTGAAGTGGTTGGGTTCAATGAACTCAAGACACTGTACCAGAAGATCCTGATTTTGCAGAGGCTTGGAAAGCTTGCAAGGAACCTATTACAGTGGACAGGACAAGGTGGCTGGATTTCATAATCCAGGATGGCATGTTATTTAAGGGAAGTCAATTGTGTATCCCGAGGAGTTCCATGAGGGAGAACCTGATAAAGGAGAAGCATAGTGGAGGAATGGTAGGACATTTTGGTCGGATAAGACCATTTCCATTATCAGTGAGCATTATTATTGGCCTCAGTTGTCACAAGATGTGAAGAAGTTTGTACAAAGTTGCAGGGTATGTCAGATGGCTAAAGGAGTGAGCTAGAATACAGGTTATATCAGCCCTTACCTGTACCAGAGAGGCCATGGGAGGATATAAGTATGGACTTTGTTCTTGGTTTGCCAAGGACACAACGAGGGAATAATTAGTCTTTGTGGTGGTTGATAGGTTTTTGAAGATGGCACATTTCATTCCATGTCAGAAGACCCATGATGTAGTCCACATTCTTGACTTGTTCTTCAAAGAGGTGGTGAGGCTACATGGTTTTCCAAAGAGTATTGTTTCATATTGTGACATCAAATTTGTGGGGTACTTTTGGAGGACCTTGTGGAAGAAGGTGAAGATAGAGTTGAAGTTTAGTTCTGCACACCATCCACAAATAGATGGGCACACAGAGGTTGTTAATAGGAGTCTGGGTAACCTACTGAGATGTTTGGTAGGAGATAAACCCAAGGGATGGAACTTGATCTTACCCCAGGCAAAATTTTCTTACAACAATTCTGTCAATAGAAGCACTGGTAGATCACCATTCCAAATTGTGTGGAGGTAGCCCCAGAACAGCTCCAGAATTGAGGAAGATGGACCAAGAGAAGAAAATAAGTGCTAAAGCCGAAGATTTTGTAGAACACATCAAGGATATACATGAGAGGGTAAGAGAACATATTAACAAGATGAATATGCAGTATAAGGCTAAGGCAGATCAAAAGAGGAGGTACAAGGAGTTTCAAATTGGTGATGAAGTGATGGTCCACTTGAGGAAAGAAAGTTTCCAGTGGGAACATTTAACAAATTGAAGATGAAGAAGTTCGGTCCCTGTAAAATTTTGAAGAGGCATGATTCAGGGAATGCATATGAGGTAGAGTTGCCAGATGGATTCAACATTTCCCCTATGTTCAACATTTCAGATTTGACAGAGTATCATGAAGGTGGCGCAGAGGGAAGTACCAACGATGGAACAGTGTGGGATTCCAACACCTACTTCAAAAGGAGGAGATTGAAGAAATCCTCGATAGTCATGTGGGAAGGAGTACTAGGAACAGGCAGTATGAAGAATATCTGGTGAAATGGAAAGGAAGGCCTATTGAAGATTCATCCTAGTTGCCTAAGGTAGAGGTTGACCATTTGGGTTTTCCTCCACCATCTAAGACGTGATGGGTCACTTCTCAAATTACCCTGGGTGTCTGATGCAGAGCATCCAGTGGTGTAAGGGCAATCTTGCATCACCCAAAAATAGTTAAATTTCAAGTTTCTCAGTTTTAGATGTTTTTACATTTTTGGATACCCTTTTCATCATAATGAAATTCCCAATTTACGGTTTTTATTTTCTATTCCCCGGGTGGAAAGATATTGCAGTTTTAGTTTCCCAGTTTTGCACCTGAAAATCTTTTGAGTTAGATTTGAGGCACTTAGAGTTCCCAGAACGGCCCCGAAACTTGCCAAAATTGATGTAGCAAATTTCAAGTGCATTTTTGACTTTGAGACATTTCCAACGGTTCAAACGGTTCACAAATCAGAGTCCCGGATCAAAAGTTATGGCCCCAGGTAGTTGGTGAACTTTCTAGAAGATACAATTGCAAATGTTCTTTTGAAATTTGAACTTCAAGTTGTAATTTTTGGCTCCAAACCGCCTAAACTCAAATTTGAATGTTGTTTTGGCTCCAAACTAATGAGGAGCTCTATTTATGGGCTGGTTTCTAATTTTTGGGTAACTTTTTGGGGGACAAGCTCGCATATTGTGAAAGGGTTATTCTGTAGCTGTTTGTAACTTGCATGTGTTGTAGAACTTGGGGATTTGAGATCCTCTGCATGTAAGAAGCTCCATTTTCTGAATAATAAAATTATTCTCTTGTTTGTGGGTTATTTTCTGTGTCTCGGGTTGTGTCCTCATCAGCATGTTGAGTATTATTTTGCATATGCATGTGGATCAAGTATGAATCTGAATTCTCTCTAACTCGAGTTGGATATACTAAATTGGGTGTCATGGCTACTTCCATTGATGACATTTTTGACACTTACGAAACCCTTGATGAGCTCATACATTTTAAGATAGCCTTGATCAAGTATGTCTAGTGCTTTCTATTTATATTTATAATTATACTCAATTATATTCAAATTTTGACATTAATGTTTCACTAGAAATATTTTTTTTACAAAGTTGTGAATACTTATTATTATGCATTCTAGTAACTTATTTTTAATTGTTATTAATTTGTGAAGCCTCAAAATAATAATCATAAATATTGTTTGATTATCATTTTACTTTAACAATTGAAAAAATTGACTTTCATTTCACACTATTTAGTTGGGATATGTCTATGGTGGATCATCTTCCCCAATATATGCAAATTAGTTTGCAATTCTCCCATAAAACATATATGGAATTAGTTAATGAAGCAGAGTAAATACATGGTCCACGTGCATGCAAGTGGATGCAAGATTATGTAAGTCACTAGGTCAAACATATCTATTCAAACATTTGATGTTAAAATATAAAAATAAATATCTATTTCTTTGTCAATAATACTTATCAATCTTACAATGTATCTTATATCTTCTATTGCAGTGGACGAATCTTATTTTGGAAGAATGGAAAGATACAGAATGGGCTGCTAATAAATGCCACCCTACTTTGGATGAATACTTAAAGAATACTATTAACTCGTGTTGTACCAGTGTGCACACTATTTCCAATGCTTTTAATTGACACATTTCTTCCTGATGATATTTTGGAAATGGTTCGTCAATTTGAATATGATACAGTAATGGGTTGTTGATTAATTGATGATTACAAATATTTTCAAGTATCTACTAGCCACTCTTCGCTAAACCTATATAATTATCCATGAATTCTACATTTAATAAAAATACAAGATAACCTTGTTCTAAATGATTATGTTTCCTATTGAAAGAACAAGAAGAATATGGAGAGAGTGCTTCTTGGATATATTGTTATATAAGAGATAACCTTGGAACCATGATGGAACAAGCTTTGGAGCACACAAGCATTCTCATTGAGTTGCACATGGAACAATTAAGTAGAGATTTTTTCTTTTATGAGAATGATATACCAACATGTTGCAAAAGGGTGTATTTTGATTGTATGCATAAATGGGTAGCTTTTCTTTGGAGGGACATTGATGGATTTTCAAATTCATCCAAGCGTATAAAGGATGAAATAATGAAAATCCTAATTAATCCTATGGTTATGAATCCTTGATAAAGGAAAGATGTAAAATATAAACGTTGATTTTATGAATTGTTATTTTTGAGTTCCTAACTACCTTTGACAAAGAGAAAATTTCTTAGATATCATAGTAAGATCTTAGAACCCTCAAACATATGTGGAAATAATATCAACATGTGTTGATCTGTATCAAATATATAGATTCTTATACTTTCATCTATAAATGCATAAAAGATAAACTTATAGATATGATAAGGTGTATTTATACACATTATTTTAAATAAGGAAAAATAACTAAAATCAATATTCTCTAAATTAATGATTTTTTTCTAATGGTTCTTAAATTATATCAATAGTATTTTGATAATTTTGAAATATATTTGTATTGTGTACCGATCAATTACATTGATACTTATGTATAGAGTGTAAATATATGTAATATTTTTTAATACATCTACTTAAATGCTTTCTCTTGATAATTAATTTTTTTTGTTCAACTTGGATCTACACCCTTCTGAGGATCATAAGGCAGCTTGATGGAGTTGCAATTGATTCAATATTTCTTTGTTCAAAGAAATATATTCTCAAGAATGTGTATTTATTTTATATAATAAACATGTTTTGTTGTGTAAGCCTTAGGGGGAGTCCCTTGGCAAGGTCATATTTGAGTTTTGAGGGGTAAATTTGTAAGAACAATTTGATAAGGTGGGGAATATTAGTGTATTACATTGTTTAGAAAGAAAAAAAAACAACATATGGTTATGTCATTATGCAACTACATTTTATCTTAACTAATTTTTCTCCTATATAAACTTGGTTGATATCAATCAATGATATCAAGTAATTGAGAATTTACCCTTCACCTATTAAAAGGAAAGTTACCTCAACTTGATATATTATTTTAAATTGAAACTAATCCCCTTGTGTCATGGAATTTATATTTTTATTCCTTTTTTCTTTATCTTTTATATTGTACCCTTATTCATCTTTCTCCTTATTTTTACAGGTTTTTCATTGTTCTCTTAGGTTAGAGGATGGCTAGGGCCTTGGACTTATATGGCTTAATGATGTTATATTAATTGGTTGGAGAGAAATATCCCCCCCTTGTCTTGTTCATTCTTACATGAAAGATGGATTGTTCATAGGTGGTGACCTTGAAAAAAGGTTAATGTTTTAAAGAAATTATTCTGATCATTTAGTAGAGAGAACTAAATATTTTATGACCTTGTATATTATTAGATCTTTGTAATAGAAATTAGATACAAACAAACAAACAAATAGACATGAAGAATGAGCTCGTAGATTTATGTTTGAATGAAACAAATATTGTAGCATGTAATTATATGATAAAATGGTGTTTCCTTATAAATCATATATTTTCACTTGTTTCATATCCATAGGAGATGTAGTGATTTTAATGGACTCACCATCTAAATAAATAAATAATCATGTATACTTATAAAGTAAAAATGATTCGCTTTGAAAATTCTACATATTGTAGTTAGCTATGAGAAATTGTGCTAAATAATTATTTTACTAACCATCTCTTACTGAAAAGAAATAAAATATTTGAAACACAAACCTTTATGTAAATTCAATTCATTAATATAATATTAAAGAAAATTGTAATAGAAATGTGTAAAAATAGAAATGTATGAGTGTATTTGTAGAAATTATGCTTTCATTATTTTATAATACTAAAATATAATGGTTTCATAAATTAAATACATATATAAGAATGGTATATAAAAGTATATAAAAATAAAGTGCAAGTTTTTAAAAAATGTCATTTACTAAGTAGCCATATAGACTTGAGATGATTATAAAATTAGTTAAACTATTGGCCTTATATCTATAAGAAAAATAATTTAAGTCCATAATTCTCTAAAATTATGGTGGACCACAAATTCCCCCATTAAATATAATTAATAATAAGTTTGGATCTACTCTTAGAATTAAAATTTTGAAGTTAAACTACAGAAATAAAAGAAGTAAGAAAATTAGATAGAAAAGCTATGAACCCTATATTTCTTATTCAAATTAGAAAAGGACACATGGATGTGTAATAGAGTACACACAGGTGATATGAAAGTGTTTGATTGGGAAAATGAAATGGGGATATAAATTACACTTTTCCCAATTTGTTTGAGGATTAGAAATGATCTCAAATCTACTTGACTACAAACCTAGTAGGAAAAGTCAGAATGGTAGATCAAGTTCTAATACTTGTGTGTGTTGTGGTGTTGATGATGTGATTTATGATTGTTAATTGACTAATTTTTTAATGATCCAATGATGTTCCTAGGTAAACTATGAAAATGCAACAATCTATTATAAATCATGAAAATTGAATGTAATAAGACAAAAACATAACCTAGAAATATAAAAGGAAAACACAAAGGAACTTGGGATTTAAATTTGGTGAAAATTTATAGTCTAGGGTGCAGTGCACCTTAAAATATCCTCCTTTTTTGCAAGATCTAAAAATACAAGCTTTAGGGCCCTAGTCTGTAGCTTCTGTTCTTCTACATATTTTTGAAACTTTATCTATCAATGAGAAAATCACATTTTCATGTGTTGACTTGAATACAAAAATGTGTAATTAATCCTTCATCTTCCTCTAGATATCTTTAGACCTAAAAAATTACACACATAATAGAGGAGGAGGGGTTGTTCCACATAGGGAATTGCCAAATTCAAACCCCATTTTGGTATTTATACCTCCACAACTGCTATGATGATGTGTAAATAGATCTTACCCTGGGTAGGGAAGAGGCTAAATGATAAACAAGTAATGAATTGAAAAATTGGTGTAACTCACCACTTAGATTTGCATTCCTTAATGGACTGAAGGCATGTACTCATCACCTTCAAGGGTAATTTGATAGATTTATTGAATTCCTAGAAGTGTTAGTTCTAACAAAAAATTATCACTAAACATGGAAAAACTTACATAAAAAACATGATTGATGCTTGAATTGAATAAACATTGTTAAAGAGCTAATAATTTTTCTCTTGGCTGCTCTTAAGTGCTCAATAATATTAATTTATTCTCCAAAAATTTCTAAATTGTGCTTTTAGGATTTTAAATGAGAAAATGACTAGTTTGTATATGCAATTCTTCTAATTTTTTAAAAATCAAATGCCGACAACTAATATTTGAAATTAGAAAGTGAAATAATAAAATATCAACATCAACGTATTCAAATTGGATCCAAAAAGAGGTGGTATAGAGCATAGTGTGCCCTAGACTAGACACATTATTTTCGGGGCCCAAAGTGACAGGGAAAATATTGAACGCGTGTTCTTATTTCCCTTTGTTTGATTTTTTGAGGATGTTTATGAAACATGTAATTAAATTCATAATTAGGTTGAACTACACAAGGGTATAATCAAATTGATCCCTAAAGAAGGACATAAAGGCCTCATTAAAAACTGGAGGCCAATTACATTATTAAATATTTCTTATAAAATATTTATGAAAGCGATTACAACTATAGTTGTGGATATCCTTCCTAAGTTCATCAACGATATCCAAATGGGATTCATAAAGGGAAGATACATCCTTGAGAATGTACTAACTAGATGGGAAGCCATGCATTGGGCTACATAATCCAACCAAAATATTGCTATGATCCTTCTAGGTTTTGAGAAGACCTATGATAGGATAGAGTGGGACTTTGTCCTTAAGATGTTAGAAGCCTTTGGATTTCCCAAGGCCTTTTGTCACATGGTGAAAACACTAATGAATGATGCAGTTTCTCAATTGAGGTCAATGGCACCTTATCTCATGAGTTTAATCTAGAAATATCAATAAGGAAAGTAGGTCCCTTAACACCTTCACTATTTATTATTGCATCGGATGTAATCTTCTACCTCCTCATAGAGGCTTCTACCTCACCCATTGTAAAAGAGATCTCCCTTCTTAACAAAGAAGACTTGGTAAAAATTCAGTTTGTAGATGATATTGCCTTATTATAGGAACTTAATGAAGGAAATATGTAGCCTCTCATGATATTAAAGCTTAAAATCTTATGTGATGCTTTTGGGGCCAAATTATACAATACCAAATTAGTTAGGTTGGAATGGCAGGACACACCCTGATGCAAAGAAAATTTTTCCTTCAAAAAACTAACACAATTCAAAGCTTTCAAACCCTTTTGGAAACTCACAAAAATTGATTCCAACCATCATTCACCGTTTCACCTATCTTTCCTTGTAGGTGTCCAACAGAGGATTTTTTACCTAAACTTCCTAATATAGTATCAAAACCAAAACCCCAATACTTTTTCAAGAACCATTTAAGGCCTCACAAAACATGCTTCAAAACCACCATGGGTCACTTTGGACCATCTCACTGAAAACCTAGTAACAGTGTTGTCTTAATAGACCAATTAGGTCACCTTTTTCAAAGAAGGTGCCTTAAATTCTTTTTACCAACACTAGATAACCACTTAGACCTTGTTATCAGGTGGTCCATAAGGCCCTAATCAACAAAATTTTGAAAGAATAACCCCCATCTACTCACTAAAATAGAAATCCCTCATTTTTCACTTGTTAGGGGTAGGGTTTATTGGAACTTGGTGTTCCCAACCTCTCACAACACTACCACCAAATCCAACACACTTGGATATGTCTACCCAAACTCACAAAACCATATCACAAGCTTTAATCATAGTATTTCAACAAAATATTTCATAAACCATCTCATAGCCTTTACTCATAGTTTTTTATGAAACTTTTTATTGAATATTTTTTCTTTAATCAAGTTTTGAAGTCAAACCAATTACAATTTAGACATAGGTGGACCATATAACGCATAAATTTTTTTGTATGTATTGAAATTCATTTTATTTTTTTGGATCAAGGACTTCAATATTTGGTGCAATCATATTTTTCAATTTTTTTTGATATTTTGGTATTTTTCCACATGTGCAGAACAAAGAGCTTGATTTTTAGTGAAAAACCTATGTTTAATAAAACTAAAAAAACAAATATATAATAAAAACAAAACATATTAAAATTATATTTGTTGGATAGCTTGTTCCGAGGACTACCTAATTCCAGTTGGGTCTGTGAAGTCTCTGCAATTTTTATCTTTAGTCCGAGCTCCAAAGTGCAAAATTTTTGATTTTTTTGTGAACAAGGTAAAAAATCAAGGAAAAGGGGGGTTTGCTTGAACCAAGGTGGATTCAAGTGAACCCCCAGGGGTTCGAGTGAACCCCCTTCCCAAAAGGGGTTTACATTTACTTTTTGTCCATGCATGCATTAAACGAGTTCACTTGAACCCTGGTTCGAGTGAACCCTCTTTTGGTTCGTTCGAACCAACTAGTTTTTTTGAACCCCCAAAATGAAAATTTTTCGCATGGGGTCATTTTTTACAAGTTTTCTTTCCTCATTCAAATTGTAAAATTTTTTTGTGGGTTTCACGTGTACCATCCTTCACATTCACTATCCTCACATCTCCTAACCTTGAAGTGGCTGCAAATTCCATTTTCACTTCTTATTTATCTTCCATAGGTTTGTCAATCTCCTTCTTACCAAAAGTTATAACTTTGGTTACCTTGTTCTGCTCCTTTCCACCCTCCTGCAATGGGGTCAATATGAAAGTGATACCATCCTTTACAATCTGGCATGTGTTAGCTCTCCCATCATAGATTGAGTGCCTATCAAATTGCCATGGTCTTCCAAGGAGTAAATGGAAACAAGTCATTGGCAAAATATCACAAAGCACCTTGTCCCTATAACTACCAATTTGAAACTAAACTAGTGCTTGCTCTTTAACAAAAATGGATTGATCATCACTCACCCAAGAAGCTTTGTATAGTGTTTGAAGAGGGATTCTTTCTAACTTTAACTTATCAACCATTTCACTAGACACCATGTTATTAGTAGATCCTGAATCTATCACTACTTTACACACCTTACATTTACATTTGCAAGTTGTCTTGAACAATTTTCTTCTTTGATCCTTCTCCTTCTCCTTGGATTCTTGGAATAAGGTTCTTCTCACCATCAAAATTTCCCCAACTTCTAGAACAACAACATGACTATTAGAATTTGATCTTTCACATTCATCTTCTTGCACAATTTGAGCCCTCCTTTCACTTCTTCTTTCACCACCACTGGATGTAGCACCAAATTTTTCAGGGCACTTTAATGTTGGATGTTCAAACTCATTATAGTTATAACATCTTCCTAAAAATATGTTTACATTCCTACCACCACCAAATCTGCCTCTTGATCCCTTGAATCCACCTCTAAATCTGCAACTGGTTCTTGTCCTTTATGTGCATCACCTTGGTTTTCATTGGATTGTCTTGAAGAAGAAAATGTACCTTTTCCTCTTGAAGTGCTACCTCTACCTCTTATTTTCTTTTCCTTTCTCCTTTTCACCTCTTCTTCTTCCCTTATAGCCATCTGATAACATTCTTCAATTGTCTTTGGATTATGCAAACTTATTTCATCTTGGATGTTCAATCTTAGTCCACTAAGATACTTGGCCACTTTTTCAACATCATCAACCATATGTCCTGCCCTTATGCTCAACTTATAAAACTCATTGGTTTAATTTTTCACATCCATTTCCCTTTGCTTTAAATCTTGAATATTTTTGGACATTTGGATAGCATAATCATTTGGCAAAAAATTACCTTTTAACTTGGCTACCATCCTATCCCATGAAAAAAATTTAGACTTACCTTTTCTTCTCCTCTCTTCTTGCTCATAGTCCCACCAAACTAAATGTATTCCCCTTCAATTTAGTCTTTTCTATCTTCACCTTTTCCTCATTAGATACATCCTCACATTCAAAGAAGTTGTCTAAAGCTGCAATCCAATCTAACAATGCTTCCTCATCTAAAGTACCATCATAAATAGGAAAATCAACTTATAGATTGTGCTTGTTTCCTTTTACTACCTTCAGTAGCTTGGCCATTCTTTGGTCTTCAAGATCCAACTCTTCATCTGCATCTTCATACTCTTCCTCTTCTTCATCTTCATAATCACTTTCATCACTCACAACCATTCTTCTTTTCTGCCCTATTTCAACATTCTCCAACCTTGATGCACCAATGTATTTTACAATTCTCTCAACTTCCTAATCTCCCTCTCAGTCTTCTCTTCCATTTCTTGCATTTTCCTAGCCACATTATCTCTTTTTGGAGTCATCTTGACACTTTGTCTTTTCAACTTCCAAATTTCCTCTCTTCAATCAACAACCTTCAACTCTCAGAAGATCTACTCCCCGTGCTCTGATACCAATTGATGTAGAAAAAAAAATTCCTTAAAAAACCTAACATGATTCAAAGCTTTCAAACCCTTTTGGCAACTCACTAAAACTGATTCCAACCACCATTCACCGTTTCACCTATCTTTCCTTGTAGGTGTCCAACAAAGGATTTTTGACCTCAAATTCGTAATATAGTATCAAAACCACAACCAAAATACTTTTTCAATCACCCTTTAAGGCCTCACAAAACATGCTTGAAAAACACCATGGGTCACTTTGGACTATCTCACTCAAAACCTAGTAACAATGTTGTCCTAATAAACCAATTAGGTCACTTTTTGAAAGGAGGTGCCTTAAATTCTTTCCACCAACACTAGATAACCATTTATACTTTGTTATCATGTGACATAAGGCCCTAATCAACAAATTTTTGAAAGACTAACCCCCATCTGCTCACTGAAAGAGAAAACCCTCATTTTTCACTTGTTAGGGGTAGGGTTTATTGGAACTTGGTGTTCCCAACCTCTCAGAACACTGCCACCACTTCCAGAACACTTGGATATGTCTACCTAGACTCACAAAACTATCTCACAGCCTTTACTCATAGTATTTCATCAAACTCTTTCATAAACCCATCTCTTTTAGGCCTAAAATTCACCAAAACATCTTAGGATAGTCCTCCAAACTTCACCAAATCCTTTATACAGAATAAAACTACTACTCTACCATATTAAATGTACTATCATGAGCTCATTACACTTAGTAACAAGGTGAGCAGAAGGTGGAATATGCTTATTCCATTATTTATGCTACAAACCATTAAAACAAGGTGTTCCCAGGCAGTTACAAAAAATGGATCACAAAACCCTACAAACTCTCTTTAAAATGCTCAAACCAATTAGAATATGAGGTTAATTCATGTATTTATTAGGTTCACCAAGATTTGGAGCATTGTGCTTCTGTACGGGACCGTACAAATCCTGTAACCTACAATTTACCAGTCAAAATATAGAAAAATCAAGGAAATCAACAAGTTTTATTGATGAAACTTCCAAATAAAATATACCAACCTCTTGCCTCAAGGTCTCTAGCCTTTTTAAAACATTCACCAATCCCATCAAATGGTTCAAACTTCCTTTTGAGTTGAAATAACCATTGGACTTGCAACTTACACATTTTTTGCAACTTTTCACCAAAATAACAACTTTTTCAAATATGACAAAATATGACAACTTGAACTTGGTGACTCCTAAAAACATGAAAAATAGATCTTAACCAATGAATCAAAACTTAAAACACACCAAAATATGACCTAAGACCTTTCACCTTCCTAAAGTTGCATTTTTTCAACTTTTACAATTTTGCACACTTACAGAGATGAACTCCTAATACATGCTAAATGGTCAAAACCTTATTGACTCAACTAAAGACCTCAAAACCCCTAAGATATCCTATCACAAAAAAAACTTGATCAAATTTAGTAGAAATGGATTGGTGCTCCTACACCACACCCCTAAAGTGGTTTTAGAAGTATTATTTTCAATGGGGGGCCAACAAGCAAGTAAGATACCTTGGAATTCGTTGAAATGTTGAACTAGATAAAAGGGAAAATTGAGAATAAGATGGGAAAATGGAACAAGCAATTACCTACTCTAGCTCTAGTAGAGTTCAAGTTTGCCAAAAAATATTAACTTCATACAATTTATAAATTACTAATCTGTATGGCTCTTTAGTGGCTATTAGATGAATGAGACTCATAAAAAAAATCCGGTGCTTCTTGTGGTCTAATGGTAAAGGAAAAAAAAAGAATCAATTAATTAGGTGGGAATGGTGTAGCATGGAAAAAGCTAAAGGTGGAATAGGTCTAAAATACCTTAGGAAGAATGGTTTGGCTCTTACTGTAAAGTGAATTTTTAAGGATTTTGAGGGTGAGGAGCCTTGGAAAGTTCTAATCAAGAATAATATCCAACTAGTTGTTCCAAAATAGGCAAATTCCTAGAAGATGTTTCCTTTTAGTGATCTTCTTGCTTGCACCTTTCCAATTGTTCCCTTTGTTCTCTCAAGATCTAATGTTTTAGAAGTATTTGGAAAGTTCACGAGGAGATAGGGCCTTATTTTTCTAATAATTATGTCTTCGATGGTAATAACAAAATTTTGGAAAATAGATCTATATGGTGGAATTTAAAACATAAAGATAAGTTCCTTGCTCTAATTTAGGGCTATTCAACCAAAAGTTGGGTTGCCAAAGGTATAAATTGATTTTAAGATATTCTTTGTGATGGTCAAATCAAATCTTATAATTCCTTAAGTGGAAAATTTAATCTACCTAATTCTAACTAGAGGACTTACACCGTGCTTAGAGAGGCATGTTCTGTCCTCAATCTACCCAAATGCACTAACCAAGGGGTAAAAGTACAAAGCTGTGTCACACTTTTATAAAGGAAAAGACCAACACTGATCTAACTTTTAAAATTGAATCACTAGAAAGTGGCATATATATTTTGAATTTTGAAATGATGTAAACTAATAAAATGTGTATTTTTTAATATATTTTATGCTTGTATTTTTTTTGACAAAATTAAAAAAAAATGAATATAGTTTTTTATAAATAAACACTATAATTTAGTTGTTGATAAAATGCTAAAAAGTGATGTTACATGAGACGTCAAGATTTATATATTAATTTTCTTTTTCTTTTTTTCCTTTAAATTTTAGTGCATATTTATAACTTGAAACTTTAGGGCATGAATTTTTTTTTTTGCAATTTTGATAAATATATATTTTTAAATAAATATTTAAATGTGCGCGTATTAGAACATGATTGTGTCCACTCGATGTCAACTTCTATATTGAATATTTATCTAAAATAGAAAATAAATTATACTATTTTAATCAAAATTCTTTTATCTAGGGCACCGTAATTTTTTTAATTTTTAATGTTTTAGTATTTTTCTTGACATGAGAATCAACCTAATATTTTTGTACCGATAACCTACTTTTAGTAAATTGTACTGATAACCTACTTTTAGTAAAAAATAAAAAATAAAATATAAATAATAATTGAACTATTATATGAGTAGGAGTTGTTTAAACATTTTTTTTTTTGAATTATAATTTCATTTTATTTTAGTAAATTAGCTTCAAATGGTGCTACATATGCATTTAGTCAATAATTTTAGTTGGAAAAGTTGTGGACATATTTAACTTATCTAAAATGAGTCTTACTAGATCATATGTTTGACCAAAATTGATTTTTAGTTATAAATTATAAAATTCACTTGTTTTGTGAAGTTGGCCGAAAGTATGACACAAATTTGTACTTTTACCCCAAGAAGTAAACTCTTTTAAACAATTATCTCAGATAAATGTTTTGGATATGAAAAAAGTAAATGCTAAAATTATTTATAATTCTTTAACTAATAAAAATGATGTTTATGTGCATATGAATAATGTTTGGAATCTTAACTTATTTGAAAAGCAGTGGCATGGTATCTTGAAAAAGAATTGGTCTAGTTAAATATTGAGCCAAAAAAGGCTTATTTTAAATGGATTCTTCTAAAAAATTGTCTTACAAAGCTAATGCTAATGATGTTGAGATGTGGAGTCTATGCAAACGATATGAAAACATAAAAAAAACATTTTCTTTCAGTGTTTCTTTGCAAAAGAGATTTGGAACCTATTTTGCTATGATATTAAAGGTTGGAAAGGTAACATTGTTTTATCTGAAATTTTGTTTGGTGATGTAAAAAGACTAAGTAATGTTTGCAATATATTTTGGTTGATCTTTACTATTGAAATTCTTTGGAAAATATGGATTAGGAGAAATGAGGAAAAGTTTCAAGGTTCTAAGAGATTGCTTACTGAGTCTTACAAAAAAATTGTAGGTTACCATGACATTCGAAATATCAAAAAAATAAGTTCTTGAAACTTATTGAAGATGGTACGGTGAGGATCAACATTGCAGGGATAAGATATAGACATGCCTAGTCTTATTAGAAAGACACCAGTATGTCATTACTAAAAGGAATGGATGAGTTGCTAAAAGAATACAACAATGAGCAGGAAGTTGAGGCTAAGAAGTTAAAGAAGAGAGTCAATGCCATACACTTTATCAATGAAGGTCTGAAATAGGCAATGGATGTGGTATTCCTAAATATCAAATAATAGAGAGAATGATAGTGGTTTGCAATAAGAGGGAGTGGGAAGAGGTATTAAATAGGCCAAGAGTCAACAATCAGACTTTCACTATCCCCTTGAAATTCTGATTTTACCCTTGAATTTCTCTTCTTGAGCTTCTCTATCTTATTGTATCTAAAAAATATAGTACCTTCTCAAGATCTACTTCTTCATCATCTTCTATAAGTCCTTTTAAATTCTCATCATCCTTGCTTCTATTATTTCAAAAAATAATAGACTCCTCCTTGCCCAACAATATATCGATAATAGTGCCATAAATATGGCACAAGACTTGCACAATAATTTAGCCATATCCTAATTTTGGACTTGTCCTTTGACATCAATTCCAACAACATCTATTTTCTTTATTCCCTTTGAAATCAATGATATGTAACTAGATATGATAAAATGGTCATTCCTTATAAATATTAGATTTTCACTTGTTTCATATACATAGGAGATTTGGTGATTTTATGGGATTCACAATCTAAATAAACAAATAATCATTGCCTCTTTTTAAAGAAAAGATTATTCAATTTATAAATTCTACATATTTCAATTGGTATGAAAAACCATGCAAATTAATTATTTTAATAACCATCTCTTACTAACAAGAAGGACTATATTTGAGACATACAAACCTTTATGCATATTTAATTCATTAATACAATATTTATAAAAATATTAGTAGAATATAAATTATATATATGTCAAATTAGAAATGTATGAGTTTATATGTAGAAATGGAATATGCTTTTATTTTTTTTAAATATTAAATATATAATGGTTGCATAAATTATAAATATACTACAATAGTATATAAAAAAGATATAAAAATAAAATCTGATTTTTTGAAAAATGTTAAATTAATAAGTAGTCATATAGACTTGAGATGATATGAAAATAGATAAAATATTGACCTTATCTCTATAAGGAAAATAATTCATGTCCATAATTCCCTAAAATTATGCTAGACCACAAATTCCCCTATTAAATATAATTAATTATAAGTTTGGCTCCACTCTTGGAATTGAAATTAAATAAATTAAGGAAGCAAGAAAATTAAATTGAAAATGAATGTATGTATTCATTCCATTTATTTCAACATAACCCTACATTTCTTATTCAAATTAGAAAATGACACATGGAAGTGTAATAAGGTACACATTGGTGATATGAAAGAATAGCGAAGATTGCCAATACTTCATTTGAATTTCAAGAATATGTTTTTTAATAAGGTAAAAAGGGTTTCTAAACTACTCCAACCCTTCTACAAGAAACACCTCAAAGTATAAGATGAACAAGTTCTAACATAATAATTACCAATTAAAACAAACATCAACATTACACCACAAACAAGTTCCATCTAATACTTTTTATTTATTTAATCAAAAAGACAACATGAGGGGCATGTAATTGCCTCTTACAAACCATGATACATGTTTCAAAAATATCACCCAAAGGGGAGCTATCTAGATCAAAGATTGGGGCAACCAACCTAATTTTAGAATATAGAGGAATGCTAGAAGGAACAAAATAATTTTTCACAACATAGGTATTACTCATAAAATGTGACTCATCAATTCTCAAGGGGCATGAGAGTAATGTTAGTGTAAATAGACTCATTATCATACATAGTTAGCTAGTCACCTATCTAGGGTTGACCTATTTACACTTAGATTAAGTTTACTTAGGTTTATTTTTCTTTTGTCTCACTTCATATGTTTGAGATATGTGTCCTCATGACTTGAGACATCTATTGACACTTCCTCACACATTTGTCAAGTGAGCTCACAAGTGTTCCATATTTAGAGGGGTAGTCAAAGTTTCTCTTCTACCTTCTCACCTTCACATCCTTTCCTATATAATCAAGGCTTGATCATTATATTATTTATTTTTCATATTATATTTGATAGACATATATTTTGCATGTTTATTCACTTATGGAAATTTATTTCATGCTCTTAATATTGTCATTCTCCAACATGGTATTAGAGAAATGACAGCACATTCCTTCTCACATTGAGGTGAATCCCACACATAGCCCTATGAATGGAGTGTCATAGAGCCAAATGACATTAGCATCAAGTCTAAAAAGCTTGAGAAACAAAAAATACCTTATGTTTTGTCAATTTTAGTAATTTTTCAGTTTTTGCACTTTTTTGGCCTTAGTGCCTATTTTCTGAAATGTTGTAAGAAGTTGAAAAAAATTAACAAAGGTCCATTCTAGCCTAATCCAATCTATTCATTAGGGTAGAAATTTATAATCAATTTTGACCACTTTAGCCTATTTGTAAGTTTCTCTTTGTAATATATAGTAATATAAGCCTATTTGGCCTATTTTGAGGATTTCGTGGTTTACTTGTGTAATTTGAAGAGTTATTCCCTTCACTGGTTTGTGGGATTTCTACAAAAAGGTGACATTTCTTTGTCATTACCATCTTCATTTCAAACACCCTATTTCATTCACATTTGGGGATCAATTTTTTTGCATTAGAAAAGCTCCCAAGTGGTCTTTCTTACCATGTGCCCAGGAAAATGAAAACCCTTTCATACTTTGCATCATATATTGCATTAGCAATATTTGTATTTCATTTAGGTATTTTCATTTTTTTCAATTTCTATGCCCACTATTTGATGTGATTTTTATTGGAGGTCACCATCTTAACCTACTTTAAATTGGAAGTGGATCATTTTATATTTTATTATACCTAATCAAGAGAGAAATAGGTATAGTTGAGGCCTCCTTTGAATGTTTTCTTAAAGCCAACAAAAATAATCCTTTTAAGAAGAGCCATCCTTTTGTGTGCAACTAAGATTTAGAGTGTGTCTATTTGTGAGGATCCAATTGGTGCTTTGAATGGTGGGCAGTATATTGATGTAACTCCCATGAGTCCTCCATTGACCTCCATACAAGTTGCAATGCTTAAAAATTACCTATGCAAGTCGATCTAGAGATGTGAGTGAAGTTGGTATTTGGAATGTTTGGAGTGACTAGCCATCACACCAAGCATCATTATGTCCATTCTCCCTTCTTGTGGCATTCATCTCACACCTATTTTCAATGTAGTGCCTAATCTGCATTTGGGATTGTTTCATAGTCAATGACTCCATCAATTATCATATTAAATCAGTCTCTTCCCTATTGGTAATGGTTGTCATTGATGTCAACACTTGGTGAAGTTTTTTTGGTTGTCATTGATGTCAATACTTGAGACTATTATATGTTTGGCATTCTAGTTGTCATTGATGAGTTGGTTGTCATTAATGTCAACACTTGAAACTATTGTTTTCTGGCATTGGTTGTCATTGATGTATGATGGTGTGTTGTTGATATTCATGGTTGGATTTCATGCCTTTCTAGTTGTTAATAAAAGAAATATTGAGTATAGTTGTTGTAAGTAGAGTTAATTTCATGATAACATATTAAGATGGGGATTAGAAGTAATGCTAATGGTGGAAAGATGTTGTTGATGATCTATAGAATCTTGCATGCTCTCTCCTATTACTCTTGAAGAAGTATGTGTTGCTGCAAGTTTGTTTGAGCCTCCGCAAGTTCCCGTAGAAAGTCTCTGTTTAGAATATTGTTGTGAAAATTGTTTGGGATAATGATCCACATTCCTCCATTTTTGAAGGTGTCGTATTGTGGTTTGGGTTTTAGTGTTTTTCCTCTATTGATGTTACACTTCTATCTTTTCATGTCACCTATTGTTCTAAGGAGGATTTTGTAAATTATAGAAGGTTGGTAGTTTTGTTGGTTGTCTAGGCTAACTTAGAAAATGCTTCATATTTCTTCACATTGATGTCTCTACTCCTGTGGCTTAGTGAATGTGATCTCAATGTTAGTACAGTGTCTCAATTAAAATTTCATGTGTTGAAGTGGTCTACAAGTTGTTATACTAATGTTATATCTCATGGTTGTGCATTATGTGTTTCTGGGAATAAGTATTATGTTCTTGTTTGTGTTGCAATATATATTGGTAGCATGGAATTATAAAAGAGGTATTTGGAAGTGTTGTTGGATGTTAAAGAAACATCCCTTTGTGATTCACACATCAGTGATTGATTTCTTTTGGTGTTTCTTTGTGCTTGAGTTGGTCTTCTAGGAAATTTGTCGATATCTGGTTGACAGGGCTTGTTCTCTTGCTTATGCTGTGTGCTTGAGGGCATGTGCTAGCATATGAAGTTGTGCTAAGATTTTTTTGGGTCTTTACCTATTTTCGTTAGAACCACATTGAGTAAAATCAATTGAAGTTATGTTTTTGGGTCGACTGGTTATGTGCTACATGCTTCATCTACATGCTTCCTTGTTGGTAACTTGAGTTGATGTGTTCCAACATGTGACTTGTTTGGGATCACATTAGAAGATGTAATAAGGTTATTTTTGGTCCTCTCTATCCCATAGATAGGAACATATTAATGTTTTGTGGCTGAATTTTTAGGCAAATATTGTTTATCTTCTTTTTGGTTAACTTAATTGATATTTTGTGATCTTATGGTGGATATAAATGAAAGATAAAATTAGTTGCAAAGAGTATGAGAGTTGAATGTAATTGAATATCTCATAGAAGAATTGTAAAAGTGTGTGGAAGATATATTAGATGTAATTTAATGCCTCATTCATTACAGTTTACTATTGACATATTTTGTAAATTATAAACTTCCATGTATCCTACTCTGAGATGATGAATCTCATCAGGTCCTTTGTATCTAACCCTAAGGTTGTGTTCCTTAGCAAGTATTTTGGTAGCGAGCCTTATTTTGTAAGTAGTGAGCTTCATATATCATGAGTTAACTCTCACCATGTGGTTTTTCTCTCTTTGAGTTTTCCATGTAAATATGGTTTCATCTTGTGCATATGTGTTCTTTGCCTTATCTTTCATTGTTGTTGATCTGGTTAAGGGTTGTTGAACTTGTTATGAGATTAAGTTGCTAATATTTTATTGTTTTTGATATTTTTAAATGTTTCTAGAAGTTTGAATTGTGCTAAAGATGTTAAGTTCTAGAGGGGTTTAGGTTTTTGAAGATACTGATTCTTCCCTCCCTCTTAGTATCTAGTGTGTTGAACATTTGCTGCTTAGCACAATGCCTTAGACACTTTGTAGAAAGTTAGACCAAACTGTCACCACATCTCCTCCGTCAAGCATTATCCAAAGAAGTGGTCAACTCCATGTTTCCCATTTATTTTGGAATTACTAGAATATAAATTTCTTTAAAATTTAGATTTTTTTCATAAGAGCTATTTTTTTAGTAAAATTTAATGTAATAGTTAAGTGATTATTTGGTTAACATCAAATCTTGTAAGGTTTCATTTTTTCACTTTTTTGCATAACTTTCAAATGGGAGATCATTTTTTTGAGTGTGAATTGTTGTTAGAATAGTTATGGCACCAACATTTTAGTGTCATGAAATATTTGATTTTCTATTGTTTTAATGTATTTTCAATCCATTCAAGTCAACATGTAAGCAAATTTTGACGAGCCTTAGCTTACACCCTAGTTATCAAAATTTTATAATTTTTTTTTATTCTATCAAAATTTCACAAGGAATATGATTTTGCATGTAAAAATAAGATCCGAGTTTCCATTTTATCACAAAATTATAAAAAAAATTGTGAATTAGAAATGATAGATTTTGGCATTTGATCTTTTCCAACTTGTAAAATTTTCTTGCATATTATTGTAGGGGGTACAATTAGCGCTAATCATTATTGGGGGGATCTCTAGATCAAGGGGGTAAACTAATTACTTATAGTTTTGAGTTTTTTGGCTCATGTGATCATGTCTCTCACACTAAATCCTTTACGTATTTGAGTAGTGTTCGTAATCATTCTAGTAAATAAAAAATCAAATATGGATATTATGGAAAGAAAAGACATACAATAGAAGAATGTTGATTTCATCAAACTAAGGAAATGGAGTAAATTATTCTTAGTCATGGTATTTCCTTACCTAATCCTTTAGTTCCAAGACATGTAGAAACAGCATATAGTGTCACTCAGACATTTTGTGAGACATCATCATTTGGGGATGAACAATGCAGTATGATTGCATGCATTGATATATCATCTCCCATATCACCTATTGCTACATTTGAATCCGGTGTTGACTCATTCATGATTTCTTGTGATTCTTCACATTAAGATATTGCTATAGCTATTTCGGATCTACCACATTGGGATGCATATCTACTAGGCATAACATCTTGTTTGTAGAATCTCAGATTTCAGATTGGATGACACCATTAAAGATATTTGTCTTCTATTTTATTGAAAATTTGATGAAGTTGCATCATCATTTCCATTTTTGTATATTGCTCTTACCTTGCCTACATTAGTTACTATTGTGATTGATTGTGCAAAATTTCATGAGTTGACCTATCCAACCTAGTTATCATCATCTATAGCAGTATCAGATTCACATCATTCTAGCTATCACCATACATCCTGGTCCCAATTCATGAAAATTCTATCATACCTAATCCATCATATCAACATTTTTCAAACATCAACACTAGATTGGATATTTTTTTCAATCATTTAAATAGCTAGGTCATGTGCATCATTTAGAGATGATTATCCTATTTCCTACATATTTCTATCTAGAATGGGAGTTTATTTTGCACACATTTGTGGTGTTGTTTCTTCCCAAGGGGAGAAATATTGTTTATCATTCATGGATCATCTTCAACATCTACTTCCAATAATTTTATAACACTACATGCATCATTTTGAGGGGAGGTTGCATGGTTTCTCTTCTCTTATAAGTTTTGGGAGCAATTATTTCCTTACATGGAATTCATGAATTCAAATTTTCTATAGGGGTCACGTGACCTCTATTTTCTCTCTTATGGGAACAAAATCCATTGTACATTGTGCTAAAATTAGTCGTTGGGGGGTCCTCATGAGTCCTTTTATCTTCTTCACTTGTACATTTCATTTCATTGCATCATTTCTCTTTTGGAGAGGGGTTTCTATTTCCCACTGGGTTTTTCTCCTTTACTCCATTTTATGAAAAAATTGTACATGAGTACCTAACATATTCTAGTAGCCAAGACTCATCCTTGCATGCATACATTAATCCCTAAGTTTCACTTAATGGGAGGTGTCAGTGTAAATAGTCATTATCATACCTAGTTAGCTAATCACTTTTCTCGGATTGACCTATTCACACCTAGCTTAAGTTTACTTAGGATTCTTTTTATTTTGTCTCACTTCATGTGGTTGCGACATGAGTCCTCATGACTTGAGGCACCTATTGACACTTTTTCACACACTTTTAAAGTAAGATCACAAGTGTTCCATCTTTGGAGGGGTAGTTAGAGTTTCACTCCTGCATT
This sequence comes from Sequoia sempervirens, assembly GCA_007258455.2. Classification (NCBI taxonomy): domain Eukaryota; kingdom Viridiplantae; phylum Streptophyta; class Pinopsida; order Cupressales; family Cupressaceae; genus Sequoia; species Sequoia sempervirens. The sequence goes on along the minus strand of VDFB02353493.1, from coordinate 381,912,585 downwards.
ATCACCTCCTCATCCTTGCCTATATAAGCAAGGTTTGATTATTGTATTATATACTCTTCATATTATATAAATGATAGATATACTATTGTGATTATATTTTAATTTGTGTAAGTTTATTTCATGCTCTTTTTATTGGCATTCTCCAACAAGTAATAAGTAGAAAATTAATAGTAAAATGAGCTACACTAAAGGTATCCTAGCCACTAAGTATCAATTTCATAGGAGGAGAGCCTATAAGTGACTCCATAGTTGGAATGGTGAAATCCTTGGGCTTGACATTGTACAACCAAGAATTATATTGAGATAAAGGCTTCGAGTGGTTCAAGACTCTAAAATGTGCCTAATATCAAAGTAGTGATAAATTAAAAAAGGTTTACCATCAAAGTCCAAAACCTAATCTACCAATGACGATTAGAAAGTTGTAGTAAAATCTTGGTTGGAAGATCCTTTTCCAAATAGAAGGCCACAAGAATACAAGCATGAGTAATATGGATAAATTATATGGTCATATTTCAATTAAGAGAAAATTCCTAAGATAAATTCTAATAGTAATGTAGTATGAATCCTTTAGAAATTAAAGTGAGAGGTTGGGAATCCTAACAAAAATAGGAGAGAATTTTAACTATTTTGTAGTAGTATTGAAGAGAAAAAACTAGGATTTGAGTGAAAGGGAATGTCGATTTCACATCCATGATAATAAAAGGAAAAAATAAAGATACCCTAAGTATAAGGGTATATATCTATCTTTTTATCCATTTTGGAGACCCAAGCTTCTATAATGCAATAATTGAAATCAAAGAGGGATAGAAAAATTAATGGAACATGTAGATCAATGCATGGGAAGAAAAATAATCTTCACTCATAATGATATCATGTCCAAGAGATTAATTGAAAGGGTTTTTACAAAAGTATCGGATTCAAAACATGATGAGAGGTAGATCATTTACCAAGATAAGCCTCTTCAAAGGATTTTTCCCTAGCTTATAAAACCATAGAAAAAATGACCCACATAAGGATTTAAATTAGTAACAAGAGATGATGATTAAGATCTATAGTGATTATTCTTGAGAGGGAGTTGACACAAGGATGAAGGAAAGGGATAGGCATACAAAAAATATATTCCTTAGCACTACATAGGGGGTAATTCCCTCAAATCCATTGAAATCATATTCCTATAAGAGGAGTGATCATAAACTAATAAGGGACTCCACAAGCTATGAAATATATGTGATAGCTACTCACAACCTTGCATGAGTGAGAATAGGAATAGACACACCTTCATAAGTGGGAAAAAGAACAAGAATGATCATTGAAAATTCTAATTTATCACGTTAACTCCACACTTAAAAATTCAAGAATATCTTTGTTGATATAAGGAAAATGAAATAATTATTTATATTATCATATTTCTTGAGGTTTCCAAGTTAGAAAATTTTAGTTGAGTTATTATCATTATTGTTAACTAGGAAAATTGATAACCCAATGATATAGGTTATATTTTCATTAACATCATTAATATTAAAATGAGAAATCAAATGGTGAACCACTACAATTCTTGGGAAATGCACAAATTCCCCAATCCATTCACCATGGTTGAGTCAAGTTTTGAACCTATGACTATCGTCAATGTTTTCAAATGGATCAATCATTTCTCTAAACCTAGGGACCTTAGCTAAGTTTTTATTGTTAGTAGACCACTCATGTTTAAAATTTATTCAATAATTTTAATATATTTTTCTTTGAGTTTGTAAAAGTGACGTAGGAGCATCCAGTGGTGTGAGGGCAATCTTGCATCACCCAAAAAGATGTTTTCCATTTATGTTCCTGTTGTTTTCTTTTTGTAGATGTTTTTGCATTTCTGGATACCCTTTTTGTCAAATAAGAGTTTCCAACTTTTAGAACTACTTTTCTGCTTTACCTGCTCAACTGCTATTTTTAGCAGGTTTGAATTTGAAGTTGTGTGAAGGCAGAAATTTATGGGAAGGTTCAGGATGGAAAAATACACAGTCTGGTGAAAGAATCACGTCAAGATCATTCATGATTTGAAAGTTATTCAAGTTCCAGTTTCTGCTTTTTGCCTTGAAAAACCTTCCAAGCTCAGTTTGAGGCACTAAACGATCCTGGATGGGCCTGAAAATTTGCGGAAATGCCAAAGTAGTCTATGAAAGGCTTGCTTTGTGGAAAATCATCTTTTCGAGAGCTTTCCAAAAAGGTATTATCATTGAAGATCCGACAGTCGGATTAAAAGTTATGGCTGCCGGAAGTTGGTGCATATTTTAGAAATGTGCTAATTTTCAATTATGAAAAAAAAACTTGAATTTCTAATTGTAATTTTGGCGCCAAACCGCCAAAAATATTATCTCAAAGGTTGTTTTTGGTTCCAAACTGAAATGGGTCTATTTAGGGGCTAGTTTCTATTTTTTTGAGTAATTTTTTGGGGAAAGAAGTTCGCATGCTGCGAAAGGGGGATCTGGGTAATTTTCTGTAAGTCTGTAATTTGCATGTAATACAGAGCTTAGGGATTTGAGATCCTCTGAATGTAAGAGTTCCATATTTTTGAATAAAAAAATATTATTCTCTATTGAGTATTGTTCTGTCTCAGGTTTGTTCCCTCGTTAGGTGGTATCAAAGTGGGTTTTCTTGAGCCTGTGAATAGATCGACGATCGTGAGGCGGTTTGCACCAGGACCGTGGTTGTGGGTTCAAAATATTCAAGATGCCTCCAAGAGTGATGCCTAGTAGGCGTGGTGGTGCAGAGGTGGCAGAAATGCTGGCGGGAGAGATCCATTGGCAGCCGAGGGTTATAGAGCCCTCCAGAGACAAATCGATGCATTGCAGGAACAAATGAGAAGAGGGTTAGACCCGAGAAGGAAATGAGAAAGTGAGGATGAAGAAGAGGAAGAAGAAGTTATTGATCGAGATCAAATGTGGCTGATTAGGACCATTTCAAAGATCGAAAAAAACCCAGAATAGAAGTCCCCAGTTATTTCAGAAAGTGAACCCGGAAGAGTTGATCAATTGGATCAACAAGCTAGAAGAATACTTTGAGTATGAAGAAGGAGAGGACCCAAATCGAGTTAAGTTTGCAAAAATGAAGCTGAAGGGCCATGCCAATATTTGGTGGAAAGAGGTCCAGTTGGAGAGAAATCAAGAGGAAAAGGAAAGATCAACAATTGGGATTGCATGGTAGAGAAACTGAAGAAGCAGTTCATACCAATGGACTACGAGTTAGATCTACTGAAGAAATTGCAAGGACTGAAGTAAGGAAGTAGATTTGTGAAAGAATACACAGAAGATTTTCACAAGATGATCATCAGAATAGGCCATGCAGAGGCCAACAAGGAGAAGGTAGCCCGTTATCTTAATGGGTTATGACCGAGCATTCAAGAGGAGTTAAGCCTGGTCAGAATGACCACCATTGAGGATGCATACCAGTTTTCCTTGAAGGTTGAGGAGAAGCTAAACAAAAGATTTGACAACAAGCAAAAAGGCCGAGGAGGTCAAAGCGGAAGGGGTAGTGGAAGATCTTTTGGGAGTCGAAATGAGGATGAAAGGAAAAGTGAAGATGTGGGTACCAGTTGAAGCCAGAGGAATGATAACTTCTACTGCCCTCATGATCAAAACAGTGGTAATCAAAGAAGTAGAGGACGAGGAAGATCTGGGCCAGGGCCTAGAAGAGGTGGTTTCAGAGGAACTTGTTTCCATTGTGGAGAAGAAGGGCATCGAGCCTATGAATGTCCACAACACCAAGGCAGGACGGATAGAAGGCCAGAAGGTTGTGGAAGGGTTGCACATGCAAATGAGGAGGTGCAGTCCGAACATTCAGATGATGCTGAAAGGGGGGAAGCCCTAGTGGTTAGAAGAGCCCTGATGACTGAAGAGAAGGAGCCAGAACAGAGGAAGAATTTGTTCCACACAAGGTGCAAGATAAATGTTGTGAAGTCATTATTGATAGTGGAAGCACCGATAATTTTGTGTGTCAGAAGAGATGGTTACGAAGTTGGAGCTAAAAAGGAAAAGGCATCCACACCCATATCGGATTGCCTGGTTGCATAAAGACCACAAAGTTCTGGTCAATGAAGTGCCTGGTGAAGTTCAATATCAGAAGCTATCGTGATGAGGTACTCTGTGATATCATCCCCATGGATGCATGTCACATGTTGTTGGGGAGGCCGTGGCAGTTTGATAGGCGAGTTGTACATGATGGCCATGCAAACACTTATTCCTTGATGAAGGATGGAGTCCATCATAAGTTGAAACCCCTGAAGAAGATGAAGAAAAGGTATGCAATAGTGCTAGAATTTGTTTTCTTGATGGAAGGAAATTTTTAGAAGGCATGAAGCATGAGCATATGTGTTATGCATTGATTCCTAGAATGGATAAGGAAGATAGTGAGAAGGTGCCAGTAGAAGTTTCTGGATTATTGGATGAGTTTCAGGAGATTATTTCTGATAATGTACCTGAGGGTTTACCACCAATGAGGAAGATCAGTCATCAGATTGACTTGATCCCTGGAGCCAGTTTGCCAAATAAGGAAGCTCATAGAATGACTCCTAGAGAATGAGGAGTTGAACAACAAGTTCAAGATTTGTTGAGAAAGGGTTTGATTCGAGAGAGTCTGAGCCCATGCGCAGTACCTATAGTACTAGCACCAAAGAAGGATGGGGAGTGGAGGATGTGTACAGACTCGAGCCATAAATAAGATAACAATCAAGTACAGATTCCCCTTGCCAAGGATGGATGACTTGGACGAACTGTTTGAGTGGAGCTCGGTACTCACAAAGATAGATCTGAAAAGTGGATATCACCAGATCTGGATTCGAGAGGTGATGAATGGAAGACTGCCTTCAAGACCAAGGAGGGCCTGTACGAGTGGTTAGTCATGCCTTTTGGGCTAACCAATGCACCGAGCACATTCATGCGGCTCATGAATGAGGTACTGAAAGAGTTTCTAGGAAGTTTTGTCATTGTGTATTTAGATGATATTTTGATTTTTAGTAAGAACTTGGATGAGCATTTAATGCATATTCTTAGGGTTTTTGAGAAGTTGAGAGAGGAGAAACTGTTGATAAATTTGAAAAAGTGTAGTTTTGTTAAAAAGGAGTTAGTGTACTTGGGGTTCGTTGTCTCAGCAGAGGGTCTGAAGATGGACCCAGAGAAGGTGAAGGCTATCTAGAATGGCCTACCCCAAGAACTGCTACTGAGGTGAGATCTTTCCATGGTTTGGCTAGTTTCTACGAAAGTTCATTAGAAACTTCAAGAGTATTTGTGCACCCCTGACTGAAACAATGAGAGGGGATAGAAAAGAGTTCAAGTGGAGCACTGGAGCAGCGAGGAGTTTTGATTTGTTGAAGCAGAAGGTGATAGAGCAACCAGTTTTAGCCTCCCAGATTTCAATAAGGTGTTTCAGGTGGATTGTGATGCCAGTGATTGTGCCATTGGAGCAGTGATGAGCCAAGAAGGTAAGCCCATTGCCTATTTTAGTGAAAAGTTAAATGATGCAAAGAGAAAGTACTGCGGTATGATCGGAATTTTATGCAATAGTTCAAGCATTAAATAAATGGAGACATTATCTCATGCCAAAGGAATTTGATTTGTTTCTTGATCATCAAGCATTACAAAGATCCTGAAAGTGAAAGTTAAATCGAGGCATATGAAATGGGTAGAATTTCAAGTAGTTATACCTTTGTTTTAAAGCATAGGAGTGGCAAGTCAAATAGGGTTGCGGATGCCTTAAGTATGAGCCAAACCTTGTTGAAGATGCAGATTGAAGTGGTTGGGTTCAATGAACTCAAGACATTGTATAAAGATCCTGATTTTGCAGAGCTTTGAAAGCTTGCAAGGAGCCTGTTACAGTTGACAGGACAAGTGGCTGGATTTCATAATCCGGATGGCATATTGTTTAAGGGAAGTCAATTGTGTATTCCGAGGAGTTCCATGAGGGAGAACCCTAAAAGGAGAAGCATAGTGGAGGAATGGTAGGACATTTTGGTCGGATAAGACCATTGCCATTATCAATGATTATTATTATTGGCCCAGTTATCACAAGATGTGAAGAAGTTTACAGAGTTGCAGTATGTCAAATGGCTAAAGGAGGAGCCAGATTGGTTGTATCGCCTTACCTACTCCAGAGAGGGCGGAGAGGATACAAGTATGGACTTTGTTCTTGGTTTGCCAAGGACATAGAGAGGGAATGATTCAAGATTTGTGGTAGTTGATAGGTTTTAAGATGACACATTTCATCCCATGGAAGACCCATGATGCAGTCCACATTGTGACTTGTTCTTGAGAGAAGTGGTGAGACTACATGGTCTACCAAAGAGTATAGTCTCAGATCGTGATACCAAGTTTGTGGGATACTTTTGGAGGACCTTGTGGAAAAAAGTTGAAGACAGAGTAACCCTCGAGATGCTTGGTAGGAGATAAACCCAAGGGATGTGGGGTAATCTGATGCTTGGTACCCTGGGATGGGACTGATCTTACCCTAGGTAGAATTTTCTTACAACAATTCATCAAAATTAAGTACTGGTAGATCACCATTCAATTGTGTATGGAGGATCCAGGACAGCTCTAGAATTGAGGAAGATGGACCAAGAGAAGAAGACTAGTGCTAAAGTGAAGAATTTCAGAGCACATCAAGAATATACATGAGAAGGTAAGAGAACATATTAACAAGATGAATATGCAGTATAAGGCTAAGGCAGATCAAAAGAGGAGGTATAAGGAGTTTTAGATTGGTGATGAAGTGATGGTCCACTTGAGGAAAGAAAGGTTTCCAGTGGGAACCTATAACAAATTGAAGATGAAGAAGTTTGGTCCCTGTAAAATTGTGAAGAGGCATGATTCAGGGAATGCATATGAGGTAGAGTTTCCATGGAGTCAACATTTCCCCTATGTTCAATATTTTAGATTTGACAGAGTATCATGAAGGTGGCGCAGAGGAAGTACCAACAATGGAATAGTGTGGCATTCTAGCACCTACTTCAAAAAAGGAGGAGATTGAAGAAACTCCGGATAGCCATGTGGGAAGGAGTACCAGAAATAGGTATACAAATTTAGTAAGGGAGAAAGGCCTATGGAAGATTCATGAGCCCAAGGTAGGTTCACTTACCGGGTGTCAATCATGCAATTCCGGTGTGAGGGCAATCTTGCATCACCCAAAAAGATGTTTTTGATTTATGTTCCCGTTGTTTGCTTTTTGTAGGTGTTTTTGCATTTCTAGTTACCCTTTTCGTCAAATAAGAGTTTCCAACTTTCAAAACTACTTTTCTGCTTTTCCTGCTCAACTGCTATTTTTAGCAGGTTTGAAGTTGAAGTCGTGGGAAGACAAAAATTTATGAGAAGGTTCAGGATGGAAAAATACACAGTTTGGTGAAAGAATCAGGTCAAGATCATTCACGATTTGAAAGTTATTCAAGTTCCAGTTTCTGCTTTTTGCCCTAAAAATTTGCGGAAACACCAAAGTAGTCTACCAAATGCCTACTTTGTGGAAAATCGTCTTTTCAAGAGCTTCCCGAAAAGGTATTATCATTGAAGATCCGATGGTCGGATTAAAAGTTATGGCTGCCAGAAGTTGGTGCATATTTTAGAAATGTGCTAATTTTTGACTGTGAAAAAAAAAAACTTGAATTTCTAATTGTAATTTTGGTGCCAAACCACCAAAAATCTTATCTCGAAGGTTGCTTTTGGTTCCAAACCGAAATGGGTCTATTTAGGGGCTAGTTTCTAATTTTTTGAGTAAATTTTTGGGGAAAGAAGTCCGCATTTTGTGAAAGGGGGATTTGGGTAATTTTCTGTAAGTATATAATTTGCATGTAATACAGATCTTGGGGATTTGAGATCCTCTGTATGTAAGAGTTCCATATTTTTGAATAAAAAAATAAATATTATTCTCTATTTTGTGAGTATTGTTCTATGTCTCGGGTTTGCTCCCTCGTCAGAAAGCTAAAATTTATAGATAGAGTTAAGGATTAAATGAGGTTCTATAGAATAGTGTAGGCTATGAAGAAAGATATGGTAGCCAAGATATTAAAATTTACCAACACATTGTTGATAATTGAATCCTCCATTCATAAATATGAAAAATTAAATTATCACATTTATGAAATAAAATAAAATATATTTCCTATATAATGAAGAAAATATGCGTAAAAATATGATCAAACAATTGTGCATAGTATCCTCATAAATCATTAGGGTTTCACATTAGGGTTTCACAAAATTTACATTTTTTTAAGAATTGTATGACGGATAAAGGTATAGTTACTATTTTAACACTTTATTTTGTAATAATTGGAGAGTGGTGGTGTTTTTTCTCTTGATCCTAATTTTTATGAGTATATGAAGCATATTGAGAATTTTAATGTCATTATTTTGTGAACATGTTGAACAATAAAATATCCAATCCTATTTTTCTCAACTCAAGAGTAATGTGCTAACATATCTACCAAATCACTTGCAACTATAAACTTTGAATATTTTTTAACATTATTTCTTTGTTATATTGGGCATATGATGTAATAAGGGGAAATTTTTAGAATTTATTTATTATACAATTAGTCATTTTTGTTGGTCAACTGTTAGTTAGTGGTTGGTTAGCCTAGTTGATGGTTTTGTGGTTATTTAACCACTATGCCATTGTAAATATTGTAGTTTAATTTAATCCTTTAATATTTATTTCTACACATGAATTTTCCTCATTTGAAAATTAGAAAGATATAAATTTAATATGATAAATCTTGATTATGATGCTTCTACTATACATATATTGGATATATTGATGTTGTAGTGAGTGTGCAGGCTAAATAACTAATGGGAGGATGAGAAAATTATTAAAATCCTACTTTTAAACTTCACATTTTGAATTAATGTGTTATCTATGTATCCAATGAAATAATAGTGTAGCCTAATGTGAATTAAGGTTCTCCATGTTGCAAAATTTTTTAATGCTAAATTATTGAATTGTTTTGGTCAAAAACTGTGTCCAAGGTGTTCTAGGTATTTATTATGGGATAGGAGTCTTTTTTATTTCTTAATGTGTGGATGACATTAGATCCCTTGGGTAAGTAATGAAATGTAGGGAAATGGAAACCTTTGAGTTTTCACCTTAGGGTTTGACACCTTTCCCTAAATGTTTCACTGAATAATGGGGATGGAAATATAATGGATTGGAAATGCAAAGATTAAATGGAGGTTTGAAGGATTTGGACAAGGTATGTGATTGACTTACAACCTGATAGGTGAGTCAACCAACCCTTAACAAAATTTGGAAATGTCCTATAGATGAAATGCAATGATTCAATTGACCTAATGATGTAAATAACCACTTTAACATAGAAACAACATATCTAAAATGTCACATGAAAAATAGATTATAGGAATAGATTGAGTAGGACATTGTGCACTTGTGGTATAAATTTGAGCTTGATTTTCGAGAACATTTCCTCTGGGGGTGTCATTGTCCTAGTAAGTCTTTTTCAAATATGTTTTTGTAATCCTCTCATATCAAATTTGCGCTTCTATTTCTTGTCTGCAAACATGTTGGATCATAGTCAAATATTTTTGTAAATGAGTTTCCGTGAGTTTTAAGGGCCTAGGGTTTTGAATGCAACAATAAATAAATTTTCTTCAAGCTTCCTTCAATCTTCAAAATACCTAAAATTTTCACATTCACAAAGAGACGAAATGTTGTGTCATTTAGCGACTTGCCTCAGTCAAACCCCATGTAATTGTTTCAACTTCCATAATGGAAATGCTAATGATAAATGGATAAATGATAGGAATTAATGATGAAATAAAAAAGTGTTACAACTCACCACCCTTCAATGGCTTCCTTGAAGGAATGGAGTCATACAAATCACCTCAAGGTCTTGGATATTGCTTGCTTGATCGTGCTCGAATGATTTGGAGACCTACAATAAGGGTTAGCCTTCACAAAATAATGATAATTTATGACAACATGAATTCACATACAGTTCAAGACATGATGTTGGATCTTGAATTCCTGCAATAAAGCTTTGAAAATGTTTCTCTTGAATTTCTTGATAATTCTCTTGATCATAAGTTCGCCAATAGTTTTCTAGATCCCTCTTGCTAATTTTCAAATGATGAAATAACTAGGTATTTATAGCCATTTCTCTAATTTTCCAAAAATTAAATCCCGATAGCCAACTTTAAACATTTGAATTTCAAATAATAAAATGACAACACCAACATCTTTGAATTTTGAACCAAAATAGGAGGATATATGCACCCTAGGCACTTGATGTAGGGGCATCTAGGGTATAGAGGCAATCTTGTATTGATCTTGTTATTTCTAATTCTAAGACATTAGGTTATAGATTTGAGGTTTTACTCCTTATGATCATTCAACATTCTATGGTTTTTTGGACAAGGAGTTCTGTGTGATAAGTATGTTTCAATGAGACTTTCATGGAGGTCTCTTTGACAACTTATTTTGGAGTTGTTCTCATCGGCGAGATAGAGCGGTGTTGATGGGAGTTCTAAAGATGTATCTTTGACATCCCATCAAAGTGCATTGGTGCTATATCAGCGTGAGTCATGCTTGTCAATAGGATATTTGTAAATGTCTCTTCGACATCTCGTGTTTGTTCAAAATTCTAAGGATTGTGGGCTTGGTGGACCATTACGTTGAGGTGACCTCATGGTGTCAGTGAGAGATACTCCTAAGTCTTTTTGACTAGGCGTGTCTCAGCGACAAAGTAGTCGTAGTGATGTCGATGTTACATACGAGGTTCAACATGAAATCTTCTAATGTCTCTTTGACATTCCCAAAATGATATGATTGATCTTATTGATGTGACAAGAGGGTTTTAGGGAGATATCTCCCAAAGCTTTGGCCACATTCCGAAGGTGGTATATGGACGAGGATCATCAATGCGGTGGGTGGAGAGTTAGGACGTGAAACTTGGAAAAATGATATTGGTGTATTCCATATCATTGCTGTGGAATATCTATTTACTGGCCAACTCGGTGGAGCTGTTGATAATGAGGTAACCGCCTATGATTTCATTGTTGATTTGATGACAAGAGGATACTATGACAAAAAATAATAAAGAACGACAAGAGGATACTATGATTTCATTGTTGATTGGATGACAAGAGGATACTATTACAATAAATAATAAAGAACGACAAGAGGAGACTATGATTTCATTGTTGATTGGATGACAAGAGGATACTATGACAACAAATAATAATGAGGTAACCGCCTATGATTTCATTGCTGATTGGATGATAGGGAGAGAGGACGAGTAACCAGAAGCTTGTAGGGAAAGTTGGTAAGAAGGGAGAGCTGACCAGAATAGGAAGAGAGCTAGGGACAAAATAGGTGGTCTATAATAGATCTATAATTTGGTAGACAACTGTAGTGAGAAGGCCCATATGATGGCATTGTAATTTTGTAATGTCATTTTATTAATAAAAGAAAGTGTTTGCTTCATTTTTTCATGTCATCATGTGTTGTGTGTGAATGAGCTTATAATGGGTAGATTTGAGTGTGTTCCCTGCATCAAGTGGTATCAAAGCTCCTTCCTTTGTCAGCAGTAGTGTCATGGCCCTATTTTCAGAAAATTAAAGTGTTAGGGATAAAGTATTAAATGAGAGAATTTGTTTAATACTTGTAAATTGTTAACAAATTTTTAAAATGAGTTGTGGAATGTATAATTTTGGAAATTAAGTGCTTACTTAGGTCCAATAACTTAAGTGGGAGAAAAACATAGTGTGAAATTGTCAAGGGTGACAATTTACAATGCTACAACTTGTACCAACAAGTTGGTGAATTTTTTGAGAGAGACTAATATATGACAGGATATTGTATGAGAGATGAATATATATTGAAGGAAAAATGACTATGTAACACATATTAATGTAGTCTATATATAATAGCTTGTCATTTGATATATGTATATGATGTACATATATGGTTTTCTTATTTGATTTTTCTATTCCATACTTATTTTCAAACAATAGCATATGTTCTAATACTCTTTCTTATCTATCATTTTAGGGTATAAATATAAAATTATTAGATAACAAGGCTCAAATATATAATTTTTACTCACTTTGGTTAACACATAGACCATGTGAGGCATAAACAATAATATGATTGACTAAATGACAATACAAGTACACTAGTGTCTAGATGACAATATATGTGCACTAGCATCCTTGGGTATAACACCATCAAAATTAGATTATGAACCATATAGGCATTTGTTCAACATATAGAAATTGTTTATCTTCATCTAGGACCTAAAAAAATTAACTATACATAATTTTAAAAATTTATAAATAAATCTTAAACAAGAGAATTCAAACCATTAGCTTTTGGAGAATTAATAATTATTATTTGTTTCTATTCATTATGGGAGAAGAAAGAGAATATAAAGGAAATATTGTGCACTTATAGAAGGAAACATTGTACACTTACTATATATCTATTTTCCATTAATAAAATGAATTTTTTTAGGTAACATTGATTGTATCAAAGGAAACAATAAAAGGAGGGTATTCAAGGAACATTGATGCTACTTGAATGAACAAGTTTTTCCTTCATGTTGGAGGTTCTATAAGATAAAAATAAGTTTTTTGTGAGTTTTTTTCTAGTATTTGATTTATTTTTGGTATAATAATATTGTTTCTATATAGCATATACTTTCTCTTGCAAGAAAGTGGAACGTTATAGAATTTGGTTAGTTATGAATTCCATAAGTCAAGAGTTCGTAGATCACCTCCAACTAAAGGATCATTGGAAACCCTTATTCAAGAGGGAAAATGGTAGGGAAATAAGAAACAACATGAGCTTTGTAGCTTTGTTATAGGATCCTCTTGATAGAATATAAACTATTTTTTATCCCAAAAAATGGTAATAGATTAAAAGATGAGGGTTTTGTAAATAAGGAGAGGAATTTCAGAAAAATATGCTTTTATATATTAACTTAATGGATTATGGACAAGTTTAAGTGACTTTATTAAATATTGGTTACACTTCATCAAAAGGCCTTTATTTCAATTTAGAGTCTCATTATTGGTTTTTAGATTGTAGTTAACTATGCATCAAACTCTAGTTTCCTTCTTTTGATCCAAAGAAGGAATCATTCTCTTATATTATTGTTTGGTTTAAGCCTCCTTCCCTAGCTCTATAGTATTGTGGTTGTTTAGGATTGGGGGGCTATTGACATTTCTTTACGGAAATTTATCACAAAAATATATTATATCTATATAATATATGCATAAATTTGTGCAGAGATGGAGTTTTCCAAAAGATTACCATAAATATTTTTATTAAGATATTTGGACTCTCTTGAAGACAAGTATTACATTATATTTATTTAAATAAAATATAAACACTTAGTTTCCCATTTATATGTTGTGCCATGTGATCTTAAAAGAAATGCAAATAGATCATATAACTCTTTCTTTGAAGATAAAAGTAGAAATGAATATTTTTGGTGAGAAAGAGTTTCCTTGCACCATTTCAACATGAGAATTAGAGATTTTGATATTAATAAGGAATTTCTAACTAGAAAGGAGGACAGTCAAGAGTTAAGGTATTTGAAATTCCATATATTTATCCTCATCTCAAAAAATGATTTCTAAAATGTTCTTTATTTAATACACATGATGTTTCTAGATATGTCTTTGTGGCTTATGTCCAAATTTCTTCAATGAATTTAACACAAAAAATTTCTTCTATCTATATTAATTAAATAATTTCTAATTATTTAATGAAACTAATTTTTTTCTTTTTTCATCCATAATAATCAAATAATTTTAATTATTTAATTATCTTAATATTTTATCATATCTATATTAATTAAATAATTTTTAATTTAATTAATTCATCACTTATCATTTTCCCTCCAACATTGATGAAAATTAAAATTAAAATTATCTTTGGTCCTCTACAATTAAATAATTTTCAAAATTTATTTAATTAGCTAACTTTGTTTTAAATTCAATCAAAAATAATTTATTTAAATTAAGTATTTTCTTCTAGAATAAATATATTAATATTTATTTATTTCTTCAAGCTATCATTTGAATAATTTTATTTATTTAATTCCCTCCATCAAAATTAAAAAATTTGGGTCTTACCCTATCTTAAATTTTCTTATCCATTGATCTAGCAAATCAATCTCCACCATTGATCAAATGTTAAGTGAAGCATATAAATAAAAAAAATTCATTTCATTCAAAGCCCTCAACACTTTATTTTAAAGATCTTCTGAGCACTTTTATTGTCAAAATCCCCCTAGCACTTTTATTGTCAAGATCTTTCTAGCGTTTTGATTGTCAAGATCTCGCTAGCAATTTTATGATCAAGATCTATCAAGAATTAAAAAATTCAAGCATTAGCAAGAATTTTTTAGTATTATAAATAATTTATCATTGTCAATTTATCAAACATAAGTATCATTTATCTTTGAGCATTTATCAATATCATTATTTTTCTATCATAGTTTATTACTTTTAAGAGCAACCAACAATGGATCAAATCAAGATCTTACCTATGATGGCTTTGTTTGTTATCTAAATTTTATATTTTGAGTTAAGATCTTCAAATTTATTGTGTGATTCTAAGAGTGGGAGTTTTGCATTGTCGATATTTGTGATCCACATTTTTATCGTCCAAATCTATCACATATTAATATAATGTATATATGATTGTGTATGAAATTTGATATGTGAATATGATATATATATGATCATATTATTCGATTTGTGTATGCAATACTTATTTTTCATCAGCGACATATAGTTTAATTCTCTTTCTTATCTATCTAATAGGGAAAACTTTAGTGGCGAATCTTCGCCAATTGGCGAATTCTAGAAATTGGCCAAGTCGAAATTGGTGAATTATTCACACCCAATAGGTGTCCAAATCACTTGGATTTTATGAACTATTGGTCCAATCCATGTCCATTCGCCAACGGTTTTTTTTTATGAGGCATATTTAAGCAACAAATTTTCCATAACAAACTACAAGTTTCAAATGGACCAACTAATATTTCCGCCTGGAATCTCGGAAGCATGTAATAAAACACCTACATATTCACCAATACTATTAAAACAACATTGTATTAGGACCCATTTCACCAATTAAAATTTACAAATAGTTGCTTGTGAAGACCCATTTTGCTAATTAAAATTAATAAATAGTTGCTTATGAGGACCTATTCCACCAATAACATTAAAAAATAATTACATTTGAGGACACATTTCACCTTGAAAATTACAATGTATCATTGTATAAACACGTGGGATTCACCAAAATTTTAATATACCATTTAAAAATCCTGTGAAATTTGCCAAATATGCATTGATATAAATACAATCAAAACTGTCATTATTCTTACACATTTTATTCAATTATGAGGTTCTACTTCTCGATTTGGAAGTCAGAGAAAGTCGAAAATGTAGACTTAAAGATGAGTGATCATTTCTTCATAGCATTATTAGTTATAATAATAAGTTTTCTTTATCTCTTTTCTATTCTTTCTTTAGTCTTAAAGCTAAAGATGATATTGAGTAGGGAATGGGATCTATATTCTCCGTCCTTAAATAAGAAGACATTTTTTTCCAATTTTAATTCAAAGTGAGAGATCAATATGTTGAGTAGCAAGCGCAAGGCTCTTGCCGCTCCTCAGGGTGGTGAAGAGACTGGGAGGCCATCAAAACGCCCAAAACTTAGAAATAGAGGTATCATATAGTCATACTTTGGAATTGCCAAAGCTTTTGATTCATCTGATCAAGATGAAGCTACATTATCAACTCTTCCACCAAATATTAATGAAGAAGGCGTTCACAATACCTCACTACCACCGGAACTTGTCAAGTTGAGATTGTCATTGAGTTAAATAAAAATGTATCAAATTAGGATGGAAATACTACAAAATATTTTTCAAGGGATACCCTCAGCCTGGTTAGCCAGAATGAGATAATTGACTTGGATGAGGATGATGTTGATAGCAAGAAAAGAAGCAAATAAAAAATGGGGCATAAGTGGGAAATGCCAAGGAATTTTTAACTTGGTTGGTTGTCAAAGTACCCATTCATTGTACCAGTGGGGATTGGGAAAGAAAATGATATTGAAAAGGAAACATTAGCCAAATGTACAATTTATAGTTGGGAATGTGGAAGAGACAAGACGTTGCATCTAAAGACTGATACTATAGAAAAGCATATCAGTAAAGTTTATGAAAAAAAATCATAGACAGAAAGGAACAATTAGTCGTACGATGGAAATGAAAGGAAGAATGTATTCATGTTAGGTATGTCATGAATTATGAAGATCATGAACAAAGAATGTCAAAGCTTGCTGCATGTAAAGGTACACTTGAGGCTCGATTTGGAAAAGCAATGGAAGCAACAAATATTTCAAAAACTGTTCAAATCTGAGTGTTGTTTTTCATAATTTTTCTAGAGGTTGTCATATGATAGACTACCAAGAATATTCTGGTTTATTATCCTATTTGAATGTTCCTCACTATGCCTTCTCACATTGGTCAGTAAACACTGGATGGGAATGGGAAAACTATCTTGCTGCAGTTGAAAAGGAAGATTTAAAGGAGAAAGTAAAAGAGTCAAATTTCATTGCATTATCTTTAGATGAAGTTATTGTTGTAGACAATACTTCTTGGGTTTGTATGCATTTATATACTATAGAATGACATGTTCGCCAAGCTCATCTTGTTAGTGTTCATAAAATGAAGGACATATCAACATCACAAAATCTATTTGAACTAGTCAAGAAATATTTGAATGAAATTGCAGGTATGGATGAGTTGATAATTGTCAAAAAGTTGGTCTATGTAGGAGTTGATGGAGCTGTAGTGATGCAAGGTCAAAGGATCGGTGTTTGCACAAAGTTACAAACTACTTGTGCACCATACATGCTTGGAATTCACTGCATGGCCAAAAAAATGATTTTAGCATTCAAAATTGTATGCAAGTTTCCTACAATATCAGAAGTTAAAAATCTAGTCCGCAAGATCCACGCATACTTCTGTCAAAGTCCCAAACATTTCACAAAATATCAATATTTTGTTTAGGGAAAAACACCAGGAAACAAGCTTCTCAAGGATGTCAATACTAGATGGATCTCCCTACATGGACCAATGCAATGAGTTCTTTCATAATATCAATCCTTGATTGGAGTGATGTACAAGCATTGTAGCACAGTAGACAATGCTCCTGACCTCTTACAGAGGTTAACTGATATAGAGACACTCTTGACTTTAGCTAGTCTTCTCCCCATGCTGGATGTGATGAACGATCTTGTGAAGAAATCCCAAGACAAAACTATGTATATTAATGAATATTCCAATCCACATAAACATACATGCTTGGCCCTCGATCATGTATACCTAGATCTAACAAAATAAGGCCCAAATTATTTCATGTGGTAGAAAATTACATATTTGAATAATCCTGATAATTATTTACATTTTAGTGCAAGTGGGCACTTATGTATCTATGTATGTGGATATGAGATACCAATGTACCATTGTAAGACATTGATACAATGACAGGGAGGTCCTCAACACAATCAACACATTTTGAGATAATCCAAACACTTTTGAAACTCCAAGACCCTCTCTAGGGTTATCCTCTTTGTTATCTCCCTACTTGCCTTGTAGGCAACCAAACCTTGTTTACAGGTCTTTTCTCTCAAACACCCTAAAAAATCCAATAATCACTCATATTTCTAGGGACTAATTATCCCCACACAAAACATACCTCGAAATATTATTAGGTCTCTTTGGATCATCTTCACTCAAACTAGCCTTTAGCACTAAAAAGGGCACCAATTAGCTCACTTTTCCAAAGGAACACCTCTCAAATATTGCTTCCAACCATAAATACCACCAAAAAGTCCTCAACCTACCTCCAAAACACTAGATTCTCTAGCTTTCAAGCCACAACTCGCTCACTAAGACCCACTTTCACAAAACCCTCTCTTTTCTCAAAATTGATAAGGGTTTATTGAAAAACCCATCTCCTGTCCTCACTCAAACTTGAAACCACTTCCAACACACCTTATTATTCCTACACAAGATTAATTGACCACCAAATTATGTCATCCCTCAACTTTACCCACTTTTCACTCAAAAACCTCACTTTTCCTTTCACAAATGATCTTCCCTCAGTTAGGGCTTCATGCCCAGTCCTACAATTGACCTTCCCTACCTATGCAAACCTTCTAACATGTTAGAATCCACATATTCACACTTTCCTAGTGAGTTCTACCTTGTTCTTAAATAATTTATTCACCATTCCTCTTCTAGCCTTGATTTAAAGGCCTAATCTCTGGGCTTTCAACAAGGGCAATGTCAGTAACCTCTTCAAATATCTTTATCACACCTAAATTCTCACTTCTACACCTATTCCTAGACTAACCAGCACCATTCCATTGAATCACAACCTGAATAGTAGGTGGAATGGCCTCTTAATTCATTTTGTCCCTCAAAACCTTTATTCACACCCTTAAACAAACACTTTTAGAAAAATGAGTGAATCTCCCTTAAAAATACAATGCTAAACCCTCAAACCAAATACAAGATGCAATTAAATCATGCCTTTAAAGAATACTACATAGGTTTGTATCAAAATCCAACTATACGAGCTGTACAGTGGATGGAACTGATGAAAATACACATAAAATGGTGACAAAATAGAGATATTTTATTATTTTCCTTCTTCAAAATGTTCAACAACCTTTCACATTGATGGATCTTACATATTTAAACATTTTTAGCACCTAAAATAACTACTTCAACTCCATCCAATGACCTTTTGAAGCCAATGACTATTGGCATTCTAACAACTTGTAATTTTTGCACTTTACAACATTTTCAAATTGACAACTTTTTGCAAAATAACAATATTTACCTAATGAACCCACAATGACTTCAAAAATAAATCCAACATTAAAAAATGGCCTATCATGGCCTTATTTAAAAATATCATGACTAAACCATCTATCTAGACAAAAACCACAAAATGGAGCAACAAGGTGCTCTACACTAGACAGTCAGGCGCTCTAGCAGAGAAGTAGTTGTTAACGAGGAAGATTTTAATGAAATTGTTAAATCATTTAGTGATAATTTGAAGAAAATATTAAAATATCTTTCATTAGAGATTCGTGAAATATTCCCTCAACATGAAATACTTGAATCCATGGGTATTGTGTATCCTCAATTTTGGGCAAACCGAGATAACCCAAAATATTTTCATGATCAAGTAAAAATATTGATGGAACAATTTTTGAAAAGTCTAACATATAATGAGAAGAAAATATAAGGAATTTTAAATGAAGCTAAGCATAGAAAACAATCTAGGAGTTTGGAAATCACTATGAGGGACCAGTATAAATCCATGGGCATAGAGAAGGCCTTTGAACTGGGATCAATAAAAAAGGTTTGGACAAACTTAGGTTAGAGTGAAATATTGTGTGGTTTGATATAAAAATACTTCAAACTTCTTGATTTATGTCAAACAATGATATTGGTGTTGGTGGAGGATGAGAGAGTTTTCAGTACATTGGGGTTTTTGAAATCAAAGTTAAGAAACAAACTAGAAAAGAATTTCAAAAATTGCTTGAGGTTGAAAGGAACTACGTATAATATCTTTAATTTTCCTTTTGAAAGGCCCCTCGCAATATGGAGGTCCACATGTGAAAGAAGAAGGACCAGGTTTTGCAACACTCCAATTCCAAATGTTGGTACTAGTGGCAGTGGCAGTGGCAGTGGGACTGGGAAAGATGACATTGACACAAATCACACAATGAATGTTGAATTTGAGACACAAGCCAAAGAAAATGAAGAGAAAACTCAGAATCAAATTCAAGATGACTCTTTTACTTTATCTCAAGATGAATGTCAGTTTGAGGACCCTAATTCCATTTGGGAAATGGAAGAGAATTAGCAACTTTTAGGTATTTATACTGCACTTCATGGATCAATTTCCATAGTTCCATACTGTAGTTGATGATATTTTATATTGTATTCAATGAAATTGTGAATCATTGCACTTCATGATATTTTATTTTATATTACACTTCATGAATCATATTCCAATCTGTAGTTTATGATATTTTATATTGTATTCCATGAAATTTTGATATTTTATATTTTATATTATATTCCATGGTATTGAATTTGATATGTAATTCTGCATCATTTTTAAAGAACAACACTTATCACACTACTTATAAATTCCTATTGCATTTCCATTCACACAATCCTTGATAAATAAATGAAAGGAATATTAATCCATTCCTTGAATAGAAGTTAATAGTTCAATATCAATAACTTATCAGCTAACAAAAGCTAATAGTTCAACATAAATAACTTAGAAAGGCATCCACACAACTTAAACAATAAAAGCTTAAGCTACCAAATTACCTAAATTTTAGACCAATTCTCTGCTTATTTTACAAGGTGACAACTACCTTTTATGATATGCAATGAATAGAAATTAAGGCTGCTTTTAACTAGAAAGCAAAGAAAGGTGTAGCTTTTAGCCAGAAAGCTTTGAAAGGCATGCCAATATCAAACTATAAACTAAAGCACAAAGACTTGAATCACTTTAGAACTAATAAATTTCTTTAACTAAACTCAACCATTTCCAGAAGCATTCATTCAAAGATAAAAATTTGATAGCAATGCAATATATTAAACATCCAAAACACCAACATAGATAACCATTGGAAAGATATTCAAAATAAATAGAATAAATCCATACACCACAACACAAATATTATGTCTACATGAACTTCACCATATGAGTTTCTATATTGAAAGATAATTGTAAAAAAAACAAGAAAGCATAAAAGAGTTTTTGCTATAATGAAGAAAATCAATTTTTTTCCCAAAAGATCCCAACTACATCGGCCAAAACCATATTTAAAGCATAAACCAATTGTCTATGGTAACGGTTTCTTGAAGACAACTGCACCCAAAAATTAAAATAGTATTTAACTTAAAAGAACTAAAATTAAAGAAAGTATCATGAAATGCTAAAAATAACTATGCATCACTTTTCCGCTTCATCTTCTTCATCTTCCAGAACTTCAACCGCTTCATGGTCTAGCACCTTTTCCTGTGCCTTCATCCTGGACCTGTAATCTTGATATATAGTGACCAACATCTCAGATCTTTTCTATTCTCTAGATTTATAAGACTTCAGGTGGATCTACATTCCATTGAGTTTTGAGAATGACTCCCATGTCACTGTAGTACGATCAACTATTTCTTTATTGAATATCTCTCTAAACTTTAGATAGATCTCTTTTATATCTATAATCCTTTCATCAAACTCATCAATAATTTCCACTCCTAGAATATGACAATCTTCTTTAATTTCCACCAACATTTCAAAATATTGATCAAGTTTTTTATTTCCTTTACCAAATTACCATGTACATATTCAATTTCCATTCCAATGAATCAGACCAGGAAGGTTCTAGCTTCTTAGGATTATTCACAATTTTCTCACCAATTAATATCTTCCGATCCATAGAAATAAATTCTTTCATTTCCTGAGAGAGCACATAGAAACTACTTTGATATTTTTTGACC
The DNA here is from genome assembly GCA_007258455.2 of Sequoia sempervirens. NCBI lineage: Eukaryota > Viridiplantae > Streptophyta > Pinopsida > Cupressales > Cupressaceae > Sequoia > Sequoia sempervirens. Next base: position 381,890,981 of record VDFB02353493.1, on the reverse strand, counting down.
TGTTAAAATTCTATTACTAACTCCTTCCTCTTGTTAATAACTTGAGTGTAAAAGAGCATAGTTTTATTCATAAAGAAGACAACATTTTGAGATATTTTATTGATCCCCTCACAAGCAGCTCTAGAATAGCTCAAATTCTTTTTAATTTGTTGTATGGTGAGCACATTGATGCACTCTACCTAAGAACTTGAGGCTTCATCAGATGTAGGAGGAGTGAGCATGGAAGAAATAAATCTACCCAACACGAGGACTTGAGATTGTAGTTTTATATTTTCTTTGGTCTGTTCTTTCACTCTTTTAATCAGGACATTGACTAAATAATTGGCATGGTACACATCACCTTCCAGTGTTAGAGGCCCCATATCAACATGTGTAACTTTGTTGTCCACCTCAATTATTTCATCTTCATTTAAATCTTTCATAGGATTAGAAATTTCTAACATTTGATTTCTAGAAGTAGCGCCAGTCACCATCCTTAACATCCTCCTAGCTTTCTTAGGTTTTGAAGAGCTTTGAAGTAACTTTGCAACTATATCCACTCTAATTGTCATTGTAGGAATATGCTTTCTCTTCTTCTCCACTACTTTTTTTAGCCATCTTGGGGAGGCTACTATTAGACCAGAATCTTCATTTCCACTAATAGTTTCTTTATAGGAATGATAGGTGGATTATCATCCAAAGAAGAGGGTAGTTCAAATAGAGGAGGAAATATATTATCTTCAACAATCTATTGAAAGATAGCTTCTAAATTTGTAGGCACAAGTTTTTCTTGATTGGTCTTCTTCTTAGGGGTGGGAGAAAGCACACTGTCTTGTTCACAGATGGTCTTCAACTTGACTATTTCTTCTGGCCTATCACCATCACTTCGTCACTGAGAATTTGCAATAGAGGACCTAACAGAGGGTTTCCCCAATGATACACTTGCACTAGATGCTTGCGTAGAACCTTGCTCATTCTTCTGTGATGACTTAGGCTCCTGAACAGGACTAACAACTTGCCACCATTTCCTATCCAACCAGTCCTGGGTTCTTTTAAGCATTGGGGCAGCACACACCCTCATATTTGAAATTTCACTTTGGCTCCAATCAACCCTAGGGTGGGATTTATTAGGAAATTTTTCATATCCAGGATCTATGATTTTTGAATCCTCAACTACATTTTCAAGAATCTGAAATGACAAACTGAAAGCTTGTATCTATTTTAGCATTAGCCCCATATAATATTTTCTCAAAACTTTGTTCTCATCGACACAATTTTCCCAAAAATCTTCGATATATGGGTGATTTCGATATAATCTCCCTCCATAGAGATTCTACTTCACAAAACCCTTACTATTAAAATAAGCTCTCATAGATAGATACTAAAGGTTATATTCCTTGAGAATTACTTTAGCTCCCTTGGCCACTTGGTTTATTTTACACATAAAAGAAGGGGTCTTCAATGGGAAGACATACCCTCATTTACCCAAGAAGCCCACCAAAAATGCCAAATCTCCCTAACAAAAGAACACTGAAAGAAAAGATGCGACATCATCTCCTTGTTGCAAGAACACAACACACACATGTAAGGGCCTTGAAACCTATGTTTCTAGAGATTCTCCCAGGTCATAAATCTACTCATCACAAGCCAAGAGAAGAAATTACTCTTGGTCTGAGAGAATTTATTCCAAATTTTCTTCCAACAAGTGATCCCCATACTCGTATAAGTTTGCTTATCCAACAGCTAATACCCAAAATTAGTAGAGTACTTACCTTTTTGATTATGACCCCATGCTATAAAATTGTTATCCTCCAATGAATTAGAAAAACTTTGATCAAGAATATTGGTCAGTTCATGATGGTACTCTCTCATTTCGCCAGGAGGCCACTCCTGTATACTCTTCCACCGATAGACAATATTCTGACCAAGCAATTGAGGGGATCTATAATCCTTCACGTACCTACAACTAGACTCTAGAAACATTCTACTTAAATCTTGAAGATGAGGATGCATAACCAAAATAGGAGGAAGCCCATCCCAATAGTTAGACCAAAAAAGAGCCTCTAACCGCCTATTGCAGATCCAAAATAGACCCTGCTTTACCAAATTATCTCCTCTTTTTAGCATAATCCAAATCGTCGAGCCCTTTCCTTGGTAAAAAAAAATGAGGAAACTCATAGTCCACAACACAACCTAGGTATTTGAAAGTAGGGATCCTAGCCCAAGTATGATGCTATTGTGTACACCAACTCCAGTATAGATTTTCTGCAAACACTTGACCATTTAGATCAACCCATCTCAAACCAAGGCCACCTTCTTGCTTGGGATTAAACACGCCTTCCCACTTAATCAGGCCCCATTTCCTCGAGAGAAGATTACCATACCAAATAAATTGTCTATAAATATTCTCAAAATATTTGACAAAAATAGTAGGGGTTGAAAGCACAAAGCACCTATACAACAACAGAGCCTAGACCATAGACTTCAAAAGAGTAACTCTGCTAGTAGTTGAAAGCCATCTACAAGTCTAGTGACTAACCTTCTTATGAAATTTTTCAATCACATCCTACCAGTGCAATCTTGGGAGTGAGCACCCAATAATAGGAATAGTAAGATAAACAAATGGTAGGGAGCCAATCTGAAATTGAAGGCTCCTAGAAATTCACTACTAAATTAAATTAGGAGTATTGAAGAAATAAAAAGAAGACTTATTCTCATTAATGGTTTGACTTGAGGCCAACAAGTAACAATCCAAAGCTTTCCTCAAGTTAACCGCTTCCTCCACTTTAGCAACACCCATTAGCGCAATATCATCCAAAAACTATAAATGGGATTGAGATGGGATCCCATTACCCCAGCTCCATCCTTGGGTCAAACGAAGATCCACCTGAGCTCTCAAATATCTCCCAAGCCCCTTAGCCATCAGAATAAATAAATATGGGAAATAGGATCACCTTGTCGTAAGCCCCTAGAAGGCTTGAACAATTCTGAAGACTCAATCCATTCACTACTATACCTAAAAAAATAGAGAAAGATGAGGAAGTGACACATCTCATAATACACTCAATCCATTCATTGCTACACCTAAAATCCTTCAAAATATTAGAAGGAAAATCCCATTTGACCGGATCATAAGCTTTTTCCATATCCAACTTAATAAACATAGCATTCTCCCTAGATGCAGCCACAAAGTGCACAGTCTCAACTACAATAACCACTCCATCAAGAATTTTCCTTCTAGCCACAAAGCCCCCCTCCTCCTTAAAAATCAACCTATGAAGCCAAGGCTTTAAGCACTCAGTGATGAACTTAGTAATAATTTTATACACAATATTACACAGGGTGATTGATCTAAAAAGATCCAAAGAATTTCCCCCCTCACACTTAGGAATAAGTGACAAAAAGGTAGCATTCATGGCCTTGAGAATTTTCTTGTTCCTTTGAGACTCCTAAAGAACCTCCAAAAGGTCAAACTTGATAACCTCCCAAAACTCCTGGAAGAATTCTATTGGAAATCCATCAGGCCTAGGAGCTTTACCTTTCTTCATTTGGAACACGATATCCTTTGTTCCTTTAAGATGGATGCCTCTGCCTCATAAGCTGGGGGAAAAATATTTGAAAACAAGGCATAGTAATATCTGACGGCCTCTTTAGAAATCTCAACGCTTGTACAAAGAAGGTTCACATCGTAAGCCTGCAAAGAAGAAATAACATTACCCTACATTCTATCTTTGACATAACTATGAAAGAAAGAAGTGTTTCTATCTCCCTCCTGAAGCCACTTAATTCGAGACTTCTGCTTCCCAAATATATCCTCATGAAGCTCCCATTCCTCCACCTCTTTTATTGCCAGTGCTTCAGCCCTAACCAACTCCTCAATTAGTCCCTAGTCATGGATTAGACACGTCAAAGAGTCCAACTACTCTTGAGCTCTCCTTTTTTCCTAGAAAACATTACCAAAGTGATATCTATTCCAATGTTTCAACATATATTTAATAAACTAGATCCTTTTATCAAAGGAGTACATAGCGGTGCCGAAGGCCGACTTTCTAGCACTCCACCACCTAGGAATAATATCATGAAGACAAGAATCCTAGAGCCACATAAGCTGGAACCTGAAAGACAACTTCTTCAAAGAGGACCTACAAAAAGAAGCTGAGAATTTAATTAGCTAATGATTTGAACCCTGCCAATCTAGAATCGCAAAGCTTTTCACCCATCTATCCCCCACCCAAAAACTGAAAACCAAAAACCTATCCAATCTTTTTGAGATAGCAACATTCCCTAACCTCCTATTGTTCCAGGTGAAAATACCATTCCCAAGTTTTATGCAAACGAAATTCAGATCAACCATATTATCTCTTAGAAGTCCAACTGAGGGATCCAACTGACTAGTACACCCCCTTTCTCCTCCAAAGAATAAATAGCATTAAAATACCCCGCCAACACCCATGGAAGAAGAGGCTCTAGGGAACAAATGTATATAATATGAGCCCACAAACTAACCTTACCAAAAAAATACGTAGGGGCATAAATATTAGAGAAAAGAATTTTCTCACCAGACTCCAGAAAAATCACAAAAAAAATATAAAAAACAATTTTAAATAAATAATTGTGAACATAATTTAAAGCTCAAACTTTTCATCTTCTAATTTCTTATTAAAATTTTGGAAAAGTTAATTTGATTATTAGAAAATTATTTTTAACATGTTTTATGTGATATTACCAGGTCTTATCAAGAAAATATACTTTACGCTTTTGTGTGGGTAGCACATTAACAAAAGTACATCATGTAGATGCTGCATGGAAACTTCTTCAAAACAAAGGATCAATTTTACTCAAAAGCTATAATAGTTCCAAGTAGTTTTTCATATAGTTAAACCATAATAATTTAGGGCTCCTAGTCATTAGATTTTAAACTTGATTTTTATTTGACAAATGACTCAAGTCAATCAATAAAATATTTTTAAATTTAAATGTTATTATATTTGTTTAGACAATACTATTGCAATGACTTTTTCAACTCATTTTGTTAATTAGTTATTAATAAATTTCTTTTGAATCAATTAAAAACTAAAATTTTATGTTCTTCAAATATAATTTAATCTTTTTAAAGTAAATATGTTAAATATTTAACTTTAAAAATTATAAAAATCATTTTTCTTCCCTAAAAAGGTTGAGGTGTAAAGAGAATTTGTAAGAAAAATAAGGTAAGCTATTTTTCTAATTAAGAATGATTTTTCATTTCTAGCTTTAATTCAGATTAGGATTAGAATTAAGAATAACGTAAAGATTATGGTTAGAACTATTCAAAAATTAAAATAAACTAGCATTTGCAATAGGGGGTGCAATGGTTACTCCTATATATATATTTATAAATATATATATGTGCCATAGAAAAATGGTCCCTTGTCATTTTCATGGTCTTTTAGGTCTTGTTTCATGGTGTTGGAACTATGTTGCTCTGATTGTATGTTGTATCATGGCTTGAACATGCTTATTTAATGCAATTCACATAAAAACAACCTTTTCACTCATCAACAAGCCCTATTTTGAAGTGTTGTAAAGTCTTGTAAGCTTTCATGCTCTTCTAGGCAGATTTTCACTATTTACACCCTTCTCATGCATTATTTTGTCCCTTTATGCTCTCATAAGTTGTAATTAAGTGTATTTTTTCATATTATCCCAACAAATAACATTAAACACAACATTTTGCCCGACACTTTTTTTAGGTCCTAGGTGGGACCCATTCACCATGGGTGGTGAATGAGTCCCCCTTGGCCCCAAAATCAAAATATTTTAAATTTCCTTTCGGGATTTTATTCAAAATCACTTGATGTCGGCCTATGATGAGGTATGAATGGATACTAAGGCACAAGAATTGTATAAATAATTGATTTTCACCTCATTTTACATCTCACTCATTCAAGCATTCAATCTCACATTTCAATTATTCAAGCATTTTACATCATCAATTCAAGCACTTTTCAAACACTTTGAAGCAGCCATTGACATTACTTCAGAATTGCATTATCAAGAGTTAGGTGAGTTGATAGCATTTGCATGTTATTATTTTATCTTTCTCTTTCATTACATTGTCTTTTCAAGGGTTTAATTACCAAAAGTGGGGTTTGACCAAGGCAAACCCCTATTCACTAACCCCTAATCATTTTTCCCCTTTTGCTTGTTTGTTTGCAACCCTTTGTTTACAGATTTGGAAAGTTATTAGGTGTTGAAGAGTGATTATCAATTCAACTAGGTGCTTCAAGTCAATTTGAGTCAAAATCAAGCTTGGAGGGAGTTATTTGTCTGCTTTCTACAGATTTGACTTCAGCAACCCGATAAGCAGACATTCTCAGATATGCTATTGCAGAGTTGTCTCCTAGTTTTTTCAAAAGTTTGGGGGAGGAGTGATTCACCACCTATGGAAAATGAGTCCCACCTTAGAATTGGAAACTTGCATTTTTTTAGATTTTAGATCCTGACAGACAAAAATGAGCTCTTGTCGGTTTTCACCAATAGGTGGATTGATTTACCACCTTGGGTGAATGAGTCCCACTGTGAAAAATTAGTGAATTTCACTAGCATCCAAAACACTCTAGAAAGATCTCATTTCACCTAGGTGTACTCAGATTCATCCTTTTACTTTCTGTTTTGTATAATTTCTTCATTTACATAGTTGTTTGCATATCATAATGTGTTTTCCAACAGAGTTGTAATTGCACTTTTACATTATTTTCATTCACCTAGATTAATCTATTTCATTTAGTTAACTTCATATACATCATATAACATCACACACATCCTAATTTGAGTGATACATAAGCATTTTTGGACCCTATCTCTCTCCTTTTAGGTGAAAAACCCTAGAAGTGCAAGAGTAGTTCATAGGGTCCTAAAAATCTAAGTTTCATTTTGGTGAACCCGACATTTGAAAACTTTGAGTTTTTGATTGCATTCACATATTGCATCTTAGTTTCCATTTTCATTAGATTCAATTAAGACATTTATTTTTTATTGCATTCTAAGACATTTCATTTTGCATTAGTGAAACTTTCATTTAGCTTTCATTTTTGCATTACATCTAATTGAAAAAAGTTTAAATATGCATTCTACATCTGAAAATTGCATACTATAGAGAATTTAAATCATCTTAAATTTTGTGAAAAACATTCAAAAACTTCATACTGGGACTCATTCGCCACCCAGGGTGAATCAATCCCTCTGCACTTTTTAGTTAATATTTCTAGCATTGGTTTGCATTTTTGTTTGCTGTAGTTAGCTCTCTATTACAGTTATCATATTTTTTGTTATTTGCATTTTAGAGCTCTTAGATTAGCTTACATTGGCCTTCACCCCTCCTTTGTGGTACTTGCATGAGTGTTTGGTTCCCTGTTGATAATGCTTTAGTGAGACGAAGTTCTAGACTCATGGCATCCTACGATAGCGCTTTTGTTGTGGACCTTGGGATCTCACGAGCTCTTACTCCTAGTATGGACAATGGTACATTAGGCCCTAACAATACCACTTCCATACCTTCATCTTTCCATCCAATGAATGTTGAAAACCAAATCAATTCCCTCTCGTAAGAAAAGGTCATTAAAATTCATTAGGACTTTGCACATTTACAACAAGACTTGTCACTTGAAAAAAATTCCACAACTGCCATACCTACCATTGAGAATCCTCATCATTTGATTGAAAGTGATGATGGCTTGCAAGTGATACAGAAAATTGCTAAGATTTACAATAAACATGCCTCTTCAAACATCCAATTTGCAACCATTCTTGTAAGCCAAGGAGCACCTCAAGTTCCTCCCCCTTCAACCATTGCTTCCATCTCTACTTATGCCAATCCGCAAGTCGACACAACTATGCATCGGGCTACTTGTTTCCCGATCTCCACTGGCATTCCTACTTCCTTTGTGGAATCACAAGTCCCTTCTACCACTTTCACACCTCTTAGCATTCCTTTCACTTCCCCCAACATCACTTACACTCCATCACCATTTTCCCTTCCACCTCAACCCACATACCCCGATCCTCTTCTTACACAACTTCTCACCACCGTTTCATCTATGCAACATCAACTTTCCACCATCAGTTAAGGTCAACCCACTCCAACCACATATCATGTTTGTAGTAGTCCCTTATCCTTATAAATCTTACGTACCCCGATGCCACAAGTGATAGAAATACCTCGGTTTGAGAAATATGGAGGAAAAGAAGATCCTATCAACCATATTAATGCTTATACAACTTTGAGTAGTGACATTATCCTTGACCAAAAACTTTTAACAAATTTTTTTCCCCAGACCTTGAAAGACACTGCCTTAGAATGGTTTTTCGAACTTTCCCAATCATTCCATCCATTCATTTAATGAATCAATGGATGCTTTCATTAGTAACTTTCAAGTTTACATGACACCTAAAAAGAAAATGGATGACCTTATGAGATGTAGAAAAAACACAGATGAAAAAGTGATGGATTTGATCTCATGTTACCAATCCTTATATGCTGAAATTGATGTCAAAATTCCCAATGCACATTTACAGAAGATTTTTATAAAAAATTTCTAGAACAACCTTTAGGATAAACTCACCATTATGAAATTCCCTTCATTCATGCATTTATGTACAACCTTATGTGACTACCAAAATTTTGTTTCAAGTCGTGATTCAAAATCCACTTCCAACTGAGTTGACAAACCGAAAAACACCAATGAAAACCAAAACAACACACAACACTTCCACAAACTTAATAGAGGCTTTTAACAATTTAATATATCCCCTCAACCTCAACCACAACCAACCTAATTTTTTCCAAATCAAGTGGCCTCTGTTAGGGAAGTCACACCTTATCATTACGGAGATCCGAACAAACAATTCAGTCCTTTACCTGATACCCTCCATCACACAATGAACCAATTAATCCAAAAAAGCATGCTCACTTTTCTGCCTGTTTGACCACTTGATCCAAATTAGCCATTACCACCTACATTGAAACCTAATGCTTATTGTCACTTGCATCGTCAAAATGGTCACAACTCCGAACATTGTAAGCATCTTAAACATTTAGTTCATGACCTCATTGATTCAGGGGAATTGACCATTGCGGGTGTTAATGATCAAGGAAATAAGTCTGTTGCACCTCCTAACCATAATTTACAAATTTTCACCAATCCTATGTTGAAACATACTACCTCGTTTGTCAAGGCTAGTGAACCTTCCAAGCCCAATGTAATGACTGTTGATACAAATAATGAACAATATGATACAATTCCTATTGTTACCCAAGCTAGTCCTATGAATAACCTTGTGGCTATGATAGACGTTATCCCTCGTAAGATCCAAACCAAAAAATCACTTGATATTACTTTTTCTACTAAATAAATACTCCAAAATATTCCTAATGGTCCTCTCTACATAACTGGTTGAATCTATGATAAGCCCACTAATGGGATATTAATAGATCCCTCTTGTGGTGTAAATATGATCACATAAGATTTTTTGGTATTACATGAACTATATCAAGATGATTACAATAAACCCATTGCATGGATTAAAACACATAATGGTTTTACATGCCCTACAATTGGATCGATTGTGCTACCCTTACAAATAAGACCTAAAACTTTGGAAGTAACATTTTCAATTATTCCACAATTTGACCAACTTCGTTTGCGGCTAGGCCTCCCTTGGCTTCACTCAATGAAAGTTGTCTCATCACTTGTTCATAAGTGCTTGAAGTTTCCACATGACAACGAGATAGTCACCATACACCATAGTGGCTTTAATCTTTTATCTTCCAAAGGTAAATTCTCATTAGAAGCCTTTGGGCTTGAACCCATAGAACCTATAACCCCTCACAAGGACTTCTTTTCCATAGCCTATGAAAAGTTTAAAGCCAAAAAGATAGCTGAATTGTCCCTTCCAAACTCGTCCTCGCCCACTTCTGCACCTCCTATCATATATGAAACCATGTTTGAACTTGAGTCTGACATTGAGCAAACCATACAACCTCTTGAACAATCACCCCTTGAGATTTTCCCACCCTCGTTTAAATGACCAAGGGAATATGAAACAAACCTTGCTCAGCCTCCTCACCTTAAACAAGTTTACAAATCAAAAGAGAAAGTGGTTGATCCCTCATCTTCTATTTCTTCTGTTCTTCCCTCTTCAGAAGTAGAAGAACCTATGATGACTCAATTTTCTCTTACACCCCAAAAAATCCAAAACAAAATTAATTAGAACCACAGTGCTAGGGAATGAAGGAATCATCATCATCTCCTTGGTCGTCAATCTTGCATAGAAGAAAATAATGCCAATCAACCTTTAACTTTGATAGAAGTAATAGATGACCACCCTCCAAGTTCTCCTGACCCACCACAAGATAGTCCAATACAACAATTGCAGCAAATTGAACCAATCCAAAAACCTCAGCTTTTGATACATCCATCTTGAGAAATCACCCTTTGTCCTCCTATTGTCATTAATCTTGATAATTATAATTATGGTGATGATGATGTGGAAATTTCCAAAATCAATGAAGAAGTGCATAACGATTTAAATTCTTTATTTTCCTCTACAATGAGCTTAAATGATACATCCTCTCCACCAAGTGAAGAACCTGGCACAACTCCTAGTTCGAAACCTACAATTATTCCTTTAGATAGTCAACCGCCCTCACATTACACTGACCACGATTGGGAGGTGGATGACTGGTTAGATGGTTGACTTGCATTCGCCTAACTTTCCTTTTTTCCTTTTCATGTGCGTATTGTGTTCCCCTGTATCATGCATTTCATGTTCTCTCTCTTTGTACACTTCTTCTATTTGTACCTCTATTCTTCTATTTGTTGTGCATTTTCTTTTTCTCTTTTTTTTTGTCTTCTCCTTTTGGGGATGACACAAAGCATAGAGACACTCTATATTTCTTCCATGTTGACCCACAAGGTCCTTGTCTTTTTCCTTTTTTTTGTTGTCCTTTTGGGGATGACACAAGGAATTGAGACCAAAATGTATCCTTTATGTTGACCCAAAATCTTTTTCATTTTCTTTTTCCTTTTCATTTTCTTTCATCTTTTCGCTTGTGTTTTTCTTTTGGGGACGATGCAAAGCGTTGAGACCACAATGTCTCTTGCATGTTGACCCAAAACAGACTTTCCTTTTTCCTTTGTTTTCACTCTCTTTGTGTCATTCTTCTCATATTATGTATTCAGGGAATGATGATAGTTCTGAGCTCTTTAATCAAAACATTGCAGCAATGAACATACTAACCCCAAATCCATAGATCCCTTATGTGTTTGGTGTATTTTCCTTTCAGGGAGGCAACTCCCTTTCTTTGCTTTTCATTTTCCTTGACATGACACAACCTAACTTTGAAACATATGACTTGGCATAGGGCTTTCCAAGTTGGCTCTCATGTCTTGTTTTCTATTTGCATTTTCTTTTCTTCTCTACTTTGAAGTAATTGCTCATAGAATGATGTGTAACAATTATTTTAAAATGAGGGGCATACATTACCACTAATTCATTTGCATTCTTGGTTCCTAGTGTAGCCTTGTCATTTGTGTGATTTGTTCATCACTTTGTGGATGACATTGGGTGTGATGTCCTTCATAAGTGTCATCTTTATTAGCACATTACATTCCTCTCGATGGCCTGATGTGACACATTGCATCCCCTAAGTTGTGAATAGACTATTCTTTGATTAGTCCTCTCTTGGAGACATTAGACACAATGTTCCCTAAGTGATTGACCTTGCATGAATTGAACAAGACTCCTTTGAACATCTTACATTTCTGCACTTTACATTTTTGTATTTTTACATTTTACATTCCTTTTTGCCACCTTGCATAACACAACTTGCATGCCTGTAGTACCTTTCTTTTCGTTCATGATCATTTTCTTGTGGTTCCTTGTTAAAGTTATCAACGAGTATAACTTTGACATGGTTGAGCAGAAGCCCACCTAGCAGCATGACTTTTCCTCATAGCCACCTTTGTGTTTTGTGAGTGCATACCAACTAGCATATGTATCTTACTTTTTGGGCTTTCTCACCCCGCAGAAAACTAGTTCTATGGCCCTAGAGTGAGTATATAGTTGGGCCTTCTCACCCCACAGAAAACTTGAAGTTTTGTGGCCCTAGAGTGAGTACACATTATTTTTTTCAAACAATCAGCCTAGATCTCTTTTTAAAACTAGTTGGAATTATGATCAAAGCTTCATATCCAATTCATCTCAACACTTGTGTGTTCCTTTGTTCTTATGTCTAGTTTTCCATGGGATCTTCATCTTGTGGGCTTGATCATCCCTCTTGATTTTTGTCATTCCATCTTGCTAACGTAAGTGTGTTTGAACCCTCCCCTCGATGTTCATGGCTACTTTAGTGTGAATTTGAAGCAGGTTCATCCTCTCACTAAAGTGGGAGCTAAATGTGCCATAGAAAAATGGTCCCTTATCATTTTCGTGGCCGTTTAGGTCTTGTTTCATAGTTTTGGAACTATGTTGCTCTAATTTTATGTTGTATCATGGCTTGAACATGCTTATTTAAGTACTAAAACTTAAAGAACGACATCTTGTGAAGGTTTTGTGAAGTGTTGTAAGACATTTCTACATTCTTCTAGACTCTATTTAATGCAATTCACCTAAAAAACACCTTTTCACTCATCAAAAAGCCCTAATTTGAAGTGTTGTAAAGTCTTGTAATAAGCTTTCACGCTCTTCTAGTCATATTTTCACTATTTACCCCCTTCTCATGCATTATTTTGTCCCTTTGTGCCCTCATAAATTGTGATTAAGTGTATTTTTGCATATTATCCCAACAAATAACATTAAACACAACATTTTTTCTGACACTTGTTTTTAGGTCTTGGGTGGGACCCATTCACCATGGGTGGCGAATGAGTCCCCCTTGGCCCCAAATTCAAAATATTTCAAATTTCCTTTCGGGATTTTATTCAAAATCACTTGATGTTAGCCTATGATGAGGTATGAACAAATAATAAGGCACAAGAATTGTATAAATAAGTGATTTTCACCTCATTTTACATCTCCTCACTCATTCAAGTATTCAATCTCACATTTCAAGCATTCAATAATTTTGCATCATCAATTCAAGCACTTTGAAGCAGCCATTAACATTACTTCATACTTTCATTATCAATAATTAGGTGAGTTGATAGAACTTGCATGTTATTAGTTTATCTTTCTCTTTCATTACATTGTCTTTTCAAGGGTTTAATTACTAAAAGTGGGGTTTGACCAAGGCAAACCCTTATTCACTAACCCCTAATCATTTTTCCCCTTTTTCTTGTCTATTTCCAAATTTGACAGGTTATTAGGTGTTGAAGAGTGATTATCAAGTCAACTAGGTGCTTCAAGTTAGTTTGAGTCAAAATCAAGCTTGGAGAGAATTGTTTGTCCATTTTCTGCAAATTTGACTTCGACAACCCAACAAGAAAACATTCTTAGATCTAGTGTTGTAGAGTTTTCTCCTATTTTTTCAAAAATTTGGGGGAGGAATTATTCACCACCTATGGAAAATGAGTGCCACCTTAGGACTAGAAACTTGAGTTTTGTCAGATTTCAGATCTTAACAGATAAAAACTAGCTCCCGATAGTTTTCACCAGTAGGTGGATTGATTTGCCACCCTGGGTGAATGAGTCCCACTGTGAAAAATTAGTGAATTTCACCAGCATCTAGAACACTCCAGAAAGCTCACATTTCACCTAGGTGCACTTAGATTCATCCTTGTACTTTCTGTTCTGCACAATCTCTTCTTTTACATAGTTGTTTGCATATTGCAATGTGTTTTCCAACATAGTTGTAATTGCACTTTTGCATTCATTTTGAGTCACCTAGATTAATCTATTGCATTTAGTTAACTTCATCTACATCATATCACATCACACACATCCTAATTTGAGTGATACATAAGCATTTTTGGACCCCGTCTCTCTCCTTTTAGGTGAAAAACCCTTGAAGTGCAAGAGTAGTCCATAGGGTCCCAAAAATCTATGTTTCAATATATATAAAAGTAAGCATGTTATTGTAGTCTAGTTTTAAATATATACATTAATGATTGTAAAATCTACAATTTTTTGGTAATGCATATGTGCTTATAGAAATTTGAATGACACTTTCATAACAATTATAATTGTGGAAATTTTGTTGTCCATGAATCTATTTGATTGTAATTAAAATGTGTCTTTATATTACATAACATCAACACATACATTTGGAGCTATAAATCAGATGTTCCCTACTGATTATCTTGCCTGATTGATCATATTTGAAGTAAGAAAAGGTTGATGCACATTTAATATTTGCTTGTTTTACTTATGCAATCAATGAAGAAGTTAGCAGAGTTACATAATAAATGTATTGTTTTTTATATAAAAGGTGGTAATTATAGAATAAATGAAAGTGGTTGTTAATAAGTAAGCATGGTATTGAAGTCTTTTTAAAAATATATACAATATTGATTGTAAAATGTACAAAATTTTGATAATGTGTATGTGCTTATAGCAAATCGAATGATAGTTTCATAACAATTAAAAGAATGGCAATTCTATTGGTAATTAAAAATGAAATGCTTGATACAATTGAACAAGTTTGAGTATTGAAAAATGAATGTAGAGAACTTAGAAACAATATACAGATAGTTTAGATAATAGTCTTATATTACAGATTTCTGTCAAGAATCTACAATAGGACAATAAAAACTTGAAAGGTGAATATTTATAGGTTAATATTTCTCTTATCAATAAATATTTTTTACAGCTATAGGATTAAAACACCAGTTTAGGAAAACATGTATCCTTGAGTAATTCATTATTAGGAGCCTGAAAAATAGAGCTGAGATTTAGGACTTTAGTCACAAACACCAAGTGAATCCCACATATTTCCTTCTTTCTTCCCCACTTCCCAATAAAAGGAGGGGACTAAGCTCCCTTTAGGTTATTGTATACACTCACTTGAATGATGAGATTTGAAGTTTGACACTAGAGATTTGAAGTTTGTCATTTTTTTTTCTTAAATCACCAATAATCCCTAGATGAACAAATTCCACTGGTGAAACAATGGAAATGATTTGCATCCCTCACAACAATTTGATGCCTTGCTATCTTGGAAATGAACTTGGTGGAAGTGTTGCAATCACCACTAATGTGAAGATTCTTGAATATACTAATTTACCGTGTTGGGGTTGTACTAATTAGCCCAAAAGCAATTTCTAATCTCTTATTATGATGATGCAAATACTTTTCATTCTACTCCTATTCTACATCATGAAACAAAAATTTTCTATCTGGCACATAACCACCATCCTTCATCTACTTCAATAGTTCACACAACCTAGATAGGTTTAAATGCGATTAAGAAATAAGGCACTCAAACATGATTTGAGTTTATAGTCCTTTGGTTATCCATACATTTAAGAAAAGAAGCAAACAAGAATAAATAACTGACACTCAAAATCCACCGCATCCAGAGTGTGGGTTGCCTTATACAAATAGATTTTCTTTTGCACTATTAATTTACTAAAAGTTTCTTTTCCCATACATATAGGAATGAATGCACAATTTAGGTTGATGTTCAAATGTAGGTTGACGAAGGCAATTTGATGGCTAGTAATCCTACTCTGTCACACATTCTCTTCCCATTTTCTACTTTGCACTCTGAGAAAAGCTTCAATTTAATATTTATTACTATGGTTTCCAAAAAGTGCAAAAGCATCAATTTGTGTAGTCCATATATTCTTAATCTTGATACATCCATATAATTATAGACACTTACAATAGACCCTAGGAAGAGAATACTACTAAAATTTCCATACTTGGGGCCAAGACATCCCATGGAATGTTATTGATCCACAGAAAAGAGAAAGGTTGAATATTACCTACAAAACATCCATGTGATACTATTTAGTAGATAATTTTGGCACATGCAACTAAATCATATCCAAAATATATTAAAAACTAAAGATGATTTCCAAGCTAGCAGTTGGTTAAATGTTGTTTTTGATGAGATAAGTAGAATTTACAGGGTGTTGTACCCTTCACACTGAAAGCCCACATGGCCAAAAAGAAGCTAGTTCAAACCAAAACATGAACTAGGATGAAAATAAATAGGAGCCACTAGGGCCCAACAAAACAGGGCAAATAGGCTACATATAGAAACCACTGACCAACAACTTGACGAGGGAGCAAACCCAAGTAACAAAAATAATGTACACAACTAGAGAACTTTTTTATTATTCAGAAATGGAAATCTTACATGCAGAGGATCTCAAATCCTTGAGCTCTGCAATACATGCAAGCTACAGAAAAATTATAGAATGCCCCTATTCGCAGCATGCAAGCTTTTCCCCCCAAAAAGCTACAAAAATCAGAGAAATCCCCCCATAAATAGCTCCTTTTCCCTTTTGGAGAAAAAAAAAATTTGAATTATCATATTTTGGAGGTTTGGTGCCACAAATTACAATTTGAAATTTAAAATTTAAAACACCATTCAAAAATCAGCACATTTTGAAAGTGTACCAACTTCTGGGAGCCATAACTTTTGATTCGGGACTCCGTTTTTTGAACAGTTTGAACTGTTAGAAAGGTCTTAGAGTCAAGAACGTGCTCAAAATTTTCTATGCCAATTTCAGTAAGTTTTTAGGCCGTTTAGTGCCTCAAATCTGATCTGTAAGGTTTTCAGGTGCATTTCTGGGAGACTGAAACTGTAATATCTTTCAAACCGGGAATGCTCTCGGCCTGATTCTTTCACCAATATTCTTATTTTTTTGTTTTGAATCCTTCCATATAATTTTTGTTCCCAAACACCTTCAAATTCCAATACCTACTAAAAATAGCAGTTGACTAGAAAAAAAGAAAAAGCAAAACTGATAGTGGGGATTTACATAATGACAAAAAGGGTATCCAGAAATGAAAAGACATATACAAAATACTAACCAAAGGAAACATAAATGGAATGCATATTTTTGGGTGATGCAAGATTTCCCTTACACCACTAGATGCTTCTGCATCACAACTATAGGACAACAAACAAGGAATAGACAACCCCAGAACTTGAGGGGACTAATTTGATTCCCAAAGCCCTAGGTCATGAAGAAGCGATGGACTTGGGGAGTCCCTTCTTCTTTCTCAGCACAACAAACTAGAAAGGCTCAAAACCAAAATCCATCGAGTGAGGCGAGAGGAGTGGATCCTCAACAACCACCCCGATAAAGGAGCCACCACACAGCGAGGAAGCTGACTACATAGAAGAGGAGACAATAGCTATCAAAGGATCAATAAAGTCAATCAACGAGGGATGGGTAGGTTCTGCTAGGACAGTGATAGTAGATCGAGGAAACAAAGGTTCCACGAAAGGGATAGCTGGAAGGGGAGCCTCGAAGGGCTTAGACACCAAGGGAGGAACTTGAGGTCACCCTCCTTAGAGGAATCATCCAAAGAGGGAGAACTGACCATGAGGTGGTCCAAGAGAGCATTCTTCCACCAAGTAGTAGTACCCTTGTGGTGAGCAAGAGGGCAACTAGAGGCCAAACGACCAGTGGAGAAACACTTCTTGCACCGAAAGGGTAGGCCCTCATAGTCTAGTAGCTATGTCCAAGGTTTCTCCACCACCATGAAAACCACATCACCATGGAGAGGTTTGGAGATGTTCAAATTAACTAAAATACAAGCCACTGTAGAATGCCCTAGATCCTGAGACATAGAGCCCATGTTCAGAAAGTGTCCAATGGAGTTTCCAATAGCTTCAAAACAAGAATGTTCCCAAAATTGGAGAGGGATATTTGGAAAATGGACCCAAACTGGTTTGATATTCAATGGCTCAGTTAGAGGATTGAAAGAGCATGACCAAGGCCAAATGGACAATGATTGAATACCCCACATCCACCCCTATCCAATACATCTAGTCCCTCTCTATAGGGGAGGAAAAGGTAGCAAAGAAAAATCCCCTAGCATTGGGATAGAGCTCAATCTACCTAGAGACAACAGGGTTATAGGAGATAGAAATCCACTCATGGAGATCTAGAAGGGAGGGCCACAAGCCATTAAACCTACAAACCACACCCTGCTTCAAATAGAAATCCTCATTTTTAGCAACTTAAGGTCCATAGACTACAACAAGGGAGGCACAGGCACAGGGAAGAGGTCGAACCCTAAATGGATTAGGTATAGATCAAGAACCATCCTTAGAAACCACCTCAAAGAATGACTTTTGATGGCCTCCCAAAGCAGCCCTAAAGCTAGGGAGTTTAGTAGGAACACCAAAAGTAGGAGCAAGTGGCACCATAATGAGAATAGACAAAGAGGGGATGGTTTCATCCACACTAGACAATGCAACATCCACACAAACACCATTAGGAGTAGGAAGAGCCCAAACAAGAGGGTCCCTATAGCCCTGCCGACGATCCTCAGTAGACAACAACACTAGAGCAGCCGCACCCAAGCTTTGTAAAGCATTTCCATTGAAAACCTCAATAGCCTATTGGTCATCACAAAAACTCCTGCCCAGTGTCTTAATCTTCATCATATCGCTCCTCCAAAAAGAATTGGTTGGTTAAATGCTATTATATAGGCTCTGGATAGGGAATAATCATCTATAGTAACCACGCTAGATATTTTTCTCAAGTGGCCTAGTTTATTTTCCAATAATAATTTTTTGGGATAAAATATTCTCCACTTAGTTGATTGCAATAAACTCTAACCCTATAGTACACATGTTTCCTTGTTGCCGACATAGGTTGATGTGTTCCAGTGTGTGAATTACTTTTGATCACATTGGAAGATGTAATAAGATTGTTCTTGGTCCTCTCTATGTTGGAGATAGGACCATAGTATGTTGTTGTGGCTGACTTGGTGAATTCATTATTTGTATTCTTTCTTGTCCAACCTAATTGATGTTTTAAGGTCTTACAATGGATATAAATGTAATAAAATTTCAAATGCAAGAAGTATGGAAGTATAAACAAGTGCAAGGAATTTTTAATGTGGAAGGCATTGAATATCTAGGAGTAAAAGTGCGAAAGTGTTTGAAAGAAAGATTAGATGTGCTTGAATGCCTCAGTCAATATAGTGAATTGTTGACAAATATTGTAAATCCTTATAAATTCTCTATATCCTGCTCTGAGATAGTGAATCTCAATAGGTCCTTGTATATTTCCCCTGAAGTTATGTTCACTTTAGTTCAACAAGACCTTTGTATCATGTGTTGAGGTAGTGTGCCATGGTCTACAAGTCCTTTTTGGAAATGAGTGTTTCTATTGTGAGTTAACTCTCACCATGTTTTTCCCTAATTAGGCTTTTCATGTAAATTTGGTGGTATCTTGTGTATGTGTGTTCTTCTCTCTTTTATCATTGTTGTTGATTTGATTAGGATTAAAATTTCTATATCTTTGATTTTTAAATTTGTTAAATCCTTATACTAAGATATCCTTCTTTTCTACTATTCTATTTAAGATTTTTTATTTGGTTAGGTGTTCAAAAGTTCAAGTGTTGGAAGGGCTTATGTTTTTGAGTAGACTTATTCATGTCCCCTCTCAGTGTTTGAGTGTGTTCAATAGAGAGGGAAGGGGAGAGTGAGAGAGAAATAGGGGATAGAGAGAAAGGGATAGAGTGTGGGAGAGAAAGAGGGTGGGGGAAGAGAGAGATAGTAGAGGGAAGGAGAGAGAGATAGATATAGAGATAGAAGGAGAGGGAGATGAGAGATAGATAGGATGTAGAGAGGGAAGGAGGTAGGGAGGGATTGAGGGAGAGAGAGAGAGGGGGGAGAGAGAGAGAGAGATAGAGAGAGAGAGAGAGAGAGATAAGGAGAGGTAGATGAGAGATAGAGAGGATGTAGCAAGGGAGAGAGAGAGAAGGTGGGTGGAAGAGAGAGAGAGGATGGAGGGAGAAGTGAGAGATAGAGATGTGATAGAGAGAGAAGTTGAGAGGGAAGGTGGAAGGTGGAGAGATTAAGAGAGGGAAGGAGGGAGAGAAAAAGGCATAGAGGGATAGGTTGGATAGATTATTGGTTATATGATTTTAATTGATGTCAAAATTATATTTGAGTGATATTAGATGGAGATTTTATAGATTGATGTGAAAGGGCATCATAGGTTATCATTGATGTCAATAGATTCAATTAGAAAGATTGGTTGTATTGCATGTCTTGAAGAGTTTGTAGAAGTTTAGGCTTTGGACCTTGAGCGATATGCCAGAGAAGAAAAGAGTTAGAGTATTTGAGAAAAGTCTAATTGGGTTTCATATTGAGATTAAGGGTTAACTTACATTGTTGGTTTTTGGACTTTGGGCTTCGATCATACCTCATACCAAATGCACAAAGGAAAAGAAGTTAGGAAGTGAAGTTCAAAAGGTTTTAGGCTTTGAAAAGATGGTTTATACGTTAACATAAAGTTAAGTAAGAAGTATGAAGAAAGCCCTAATATTGACACCTAAAAGAGTTTTGGGATCAAATATCGTTGTTAAGGCCTACACCTTATCAAAAGTCAACTAAGGGTAAGTAGAAAGTGCAAAGGCTAACACTTGAAAGGGTTAAGTTAGGAAACAACTGCAAAGGAAGTGTTCAGAATAAAAAAGTCGAAGGAAGGCTTATGCCTTATCAAAAGGTAGGAAAGAGGTAAGTAGTAAGAGGAAACCATGACATCCTATGAATCAAAGAGTTGTTTGGGTTTTGCAAATCAGGGAGAAGGTTTGCGATTGAAGTGGAAGACAATAGAAGGTAAAGGGTAAGACCGATGGCTGAAACCTAATAGTAGTATTGATGATCAAATGATGGTGTTTGGACTTGTTTCTTAAGTCCTTCAATGCACTTCAAGTATGAGGTAAGGGGTATTAGAAACTCTCGACCCCCAATGGAAAGAAAAAAATAAGGTTGACGAAACTAAAAAGGTATTTATTCCATTCCATGGATGGTTTGTGGGTCCCTATGTTGACCAACACAAAAACATGGAAAGGTGACATGTGTCCTTGATGATGTTGACAAATTCTTAAGGAAAATTGAAGGAGAATATTCGCTCAGGGTTTTAAGTGAAGAAATATGACCTCCATTTAAAGTGATCATGTGATCAAGTGGTCAGGATTTTATGGTTATGGTGGTTGAGAAATAAATGTTCGATTATGGTGAAAAAATAGGGATGAATGGATGGTGTTTAAATATTTTATTTTGTCAATGGTTAGGTGGTGGAAAATAACTTGGAACTCCCAAATAAGTGAATGGTATATGGCATGAAAAATGAAACTAATAGTTTTAACCATTATAGCTATAGTTTTTTTTATGACTGGAAGAACTAGATAGTATATCAATGCACATTTGGGTATGAAATCTAGAACAAGTTGATCATGCAAATATGGGCATTAAATGTGAATGAAACCTTAAGATTAAAATATGATAAACATAGAAAGTTCATTGAATGAGGTTGGTGGTGTTTGGCTCAAGGTGCAAAAGTCTTGTCAGTGAAGGATGGTTCTAGTAGAGGATGTGTTCTAAAGAATAAAAAAGGTGTATGTATGTTGTATGAAGGTAGACCTAGACTGATTTTATAGAAAACACCATCTAGGGTATGCATACTTTGTGCAGTATAGCGTGTTAGAGAAAAGAAAAGAAGAAAGGAGAAGAGAGGAGAGATGAGTTGCTAAGGTTAGCATGAACAACAAAGGTAGAGAGTTTTTATAGAGAGGCAAAGTAGAGAAAGAGCAGTTGCAGAATAGGTCTGTAACATTGAATTTGATTCTTTTAAATCATTTGTAATTAGGAACTTTTGTAGCACCACAATTTCTTTATAATTCTAATTGGTTGGTGCCATCAAAAAGATGAGTTGGTACTAAGTTAGGGAGTGGGTGATTCCTTAGAGTTGATGCTCTTAAATTAGGGGATTGGTGTCTCCTTAGGGTTGTTTCCCTAAACATTGTAACCAATGAGTTTCTTTTGTGAGGCTAGATTAGGATAGTAGATCCTAGTATCTATTCTCACCATGGTTTTTCCCATATTGGGTTTTCCACATATATCTGGTTTTATGAGTATTTGTGTGTATGTGTGATCTCTACATGTTTTTCTTTCTTGATATAATTTTATCTTGGCCTAAAAGTATTAATGAACTAGTTTTAATTGATCTATTGATTCAACCCCCCCTCTTAGTAGATGTTTGTGTTCAAACATAGATAGAAGTAGAGAAGGAAGAAAAGTGGGGGAGAGAGAGAGAGAGAGAAAGAGAGAGAGAGAGAGAGAGATTAGATAGGGAAGGAGAGAGATGGAGGGAGGGAGGGAGAATTAGAGAGAGAGGTGATAGAGATATGATACAAAGAAAAAAGTAGAGAGGGAATGGTGAAGGTGGAGAGATTGAGAGAGGGAAGGGTGGGGAGAGAGATTGAAAGAGGTATAGAGGGATAGGTTAGATAAAGATTATAGAGGGAAGGTGGGTGAGAGAGAGAGAGGTAGTTCTTGAGCTCAAGGGAGAGACAAATAAAAGGATGATGATAGTGGGAGAGAGAGTTCTATAGCATAATCTAGATAAATAGTGAGTGAGTGTGAGAGAGTGAAATATGATACAAGTTACTGATTATTGAAATTTGACCTCTTGATTACTAAAACTTGAATAATTCTAAAAAATTATAACTAGCAAAGGAAAACAAAGAAAAAAAGAAAGAGTTCAAGAAAATGTATTCTCAAAAGTCATCATTCACATTTGGTGATCGCTAAATTTGGTGCTCATCGAATGGGTTGCATTGGAAAATACCAAGCCTTAGGCATGGTCATTTGAGGAATTTGGCGCTCGTCAAATGGTCATTGTGGGTAAAAAATGATGGTAACATATTTTTTGTGTCACATCTTTTTGCACTTACCCATTATTGGTTCTTTGGGTTTTTGTTGGCCACAATACAAAATAGTCTAGGTTTTCAATGTTTGATAGCTTGTCGACCATTAGAGTTCTTATCTAATTTTTATAGATGAAGCCACTATAGCATAAGTATGTAAACAATTATCTCTTTGACTGATTCTCGATATTTTGGATTATTTTTTGGAGTGAGGGGTGTGACATGCCCGCTTCTTATTAAATTTCTTCCACCACATTTATTGGTGTAGCTATAATGGATATTTGAAAATGTTGTAGCATCTATTACATATTTAGTATATGTAATGGCCTCCTACCTATTGTAGATGAATATCAATGAGTTTAGAGAAGGTTTGTTAAGTAGAAGTACTTATTTTACATAATCTATTTGTTATTATTTATATGTATTTGCTTGTCATGTTTGGATATAACTTTTTTTCCCAATAAGGCATTGATTAGTAGGAATTTTGATCATTTACAACCATTAAAATTGTTAAAATCATTCAAAAGTGGTATAGGAGGTAGAAATATATTAGTACTTTGTTGTTTAGTGGTGCAGGAGCACCTTGGCATAATTAGGCCTCAATGAAGCAATTGTTGAAATTTGATTCAATATTGTTATTCCTACTTTGTAATAATTGTATTTCAATTATTTTTCATATATTTGAGGTCATTAGAAGGGTCAACATTCAAGGTTTTGTCAAACTTGAACAAATGAAAAAAAGTTGTCAACTTAATATAAAAGGAAATATTAAGAGATGAAGAGTCATTAGTGTCGGTTAGAGGCCGTTAGAAAGCTAAGAGTAAGTTGTTTTTCCTTTAAAAAGGATTTTGTATCATTTGAAACTTGAAGGGTGGTTGTAGGATTTATTTGGAATGAATAAAAATACTTTTTTCAGGCATTATCTATAGAAATATGGTGTTTCCAGGCCTTGTACGAAATTGTACAAGCTATAATTGATGTAAAATTATTTGTAAGTGTTGGTAATTTCATTCACCTTCCGTTTGGACTTGGTTTCATGCATTTTGGTGATCATTTGAGTTACATATCATCATTTCTCTCTTAACAGTTTGAAACACTTACTAGAGTTAACAATGAATCAAATTGATTATGGTTCTCTTTATTCTATTGGCCAAATCATCTAGTTTCTAGTAAAATTATTCTTCTATATATAAAATCTCATATTCAAATGGTTTTGATTCAAAGTTATTGTTGACGCAAAAATTTGACGAGGTAAGAGAGTCTTATGACAAACTTAGTTTAAGGGGGACATTTTGCGCTAAACTGAGTAACCTCTAGATTTTTAGAGAAGTCGACTTCTTCTATAATGGGGTTTGGAAAGGGAAAAGGAAGTAGATATACTAAAGTAAAGTCTAACATAAGGCGATGTGCCAAGATTTAATGATGGGGATGATAAATCATAGATTTAAGGGCCTGAATGGTGTTGTTGTGTTCCAAAACATCAGAGACTTAAGATTATAGTATAGACAATTCATTTATTGACATAAAATAACATTGCATACATTCTCACTACCAAGAAGAGTCATTAGACATGATCTAGGTAAGCAAACTTGCATCCAACATATATAGAAGTTCTTCAAATGAGGTGTCAAGACAATATAAAGCACAGTTCACAGTTTAATCAAATAGCATGAAAAATAGAAAGGCCGAACAATTGGCACAGTTTGAGAGTTTTGCAATTAAATAAAATAGTAATAAAGTTTTGGCGTCCTTTTACTAAAATCAGCGTGTTTTTCCCCAGTTCCGGACCCTTTCTCATCAACAGAGAAAGGTATATATAGTAGGAAGACATCCCACCGCCTAGGAGAACAGTAATAGAAAAGATCTTACAATCTTCTACAATGATGCCTGAATCAGAATATTCCCAAGGCCATTACAACAAGATCGAGCTGGAACACAACATCCAGTCATCTCGGGCACAGGTGCATCCTTTGCAATGATGGCAGTGGTCCTGGCCAGACAAGTGTCATCCATTGGTGCGAATGATTATGATAAGCAACAACCAATAGCATTATTTGGTTCATCCAGTTCATCGCCTGCATAATAGATCCACTGCTTAGGCATGTGGCAGCCTTTCGCTGCCTGCATGAACCTTTCTCCCATCGCTGCAGAGGATTTGTGAAAATGCAACACGTGTCGAATAGGCCGAGTACATTATCATAGTAGAGGGAACGTTCATCAGCTGGGCGTAAAAGATGCGTGGCAGCATTTCGCTGCCTGCAGTTGCTATTTCATCCCCACGTTGAAAGATTTGCGAATGGTTGACATGTAGCAAGAGTCCACTACAGCTAAAAATTATGGGGCCTGCCAGCACTTTTTAGGAATGAGGGGTTCGTGGCAGCATCTCATAACTCGATGAGGCGTCAAGGAAACAAGAAACAAAAGCAACCTGCAACCGCGACACGTGGAAGCACAACGGAGTTTTTCAAGATCTGAAGGGAATGTCGATACTCGATGATGTGAAGAGTAGACACGTGGAGCGGTAGATGAATTATTTGATAAAATGCTGAGTAGATTTGGTGATGCATAGTCTGACGCATAAAAAATAAACCTAAAGGGAGCTGGTTAAATATTGATTAACAACTTTTAGCGACTATCAGGGACGTTTCGACTAAGGAATGGGGAACCCAAAATTTCTCTGGTTCTGTAGACCAGAGCCTTATCCATTGGGATAATAGAGTCAGAGATTGGAGAGAGCGACGTGCAAAGGTGACCATTCATCCTCGGACAGCTTCACTATGTTGCGCAAATTCTCCTGTTCTTCACTTAGATCAATAGTTTATTTTTGAGATAGCATATTGGGTAAACTGGCCCCTGCTTGTATATGAAATAGCAGCTGTGAGAGTGAATGAATGATTCCCTCAATGTCGGTTGCCATCAGAGGATGGCTGAACTTCTTGAAAGCCTCTGGGTCATTTTCCTTCTCTTCTATAATTTTTGAAATTTGCGTAGTTGTGGCAATAGAGCCATCCTCAAGGAACGGGGACGACAATCCCATCTTACCTAACTCAGAGAAACTTCCCTGTATGCTATCCAATGTTTTACTCAAAATAGCTACGGCTACTTTAGTGCACTAGAAGGTGGAGTGGCAATAGATGAATTTGTTTGCCATTTGAGCAGCAACGTCCTGATCCTTAATACTCGCTCTGACCATGATCTCATCAGAGACTGAGTATAGCTTGGTGAGCAGATATTTTTCCTTAGAAACCCTCTCCAAGATGAACCATGGGAACTGTTCAATCGTATCATGGATCTCCTGGCTGAGCCTTAATGCCTTGTTGATAAATCAAAGGGTAGGCTGTAGTTTTGGGCATAAGGTTTTAATGTTCTCCCAGTGAAATATGTATAATTGTCTAACCAGTGGAATGATATCAAGCTGTGTAGGGGGAGGTAGGAGAGAGGCTTTAAGCGAAGTAATCTCCACGTCTCTTGAAATAATGGCCTCAGGCAATTTTTGCATTTTTCCTCTTCTCGAACGCCAGCTACTCCGTAGAGCTACTCATTTCTTTATTCCATTTCTTCTTGGCTCAAGAGTGATTTGCTAAGTGTGCTTCTAGAGAATCCTTTGTCTCTCAGAGCTCTTCCTCTATTTGAGCCTTTAGGTCTTTAAATTTGGCCTCTTTCTCTTGTATTCTTTGCTCATATTGATCTTGTTGGTGTTCCAGCTCTTCCTTTTTCTATGCCATCCCCTGACTATGCTCAAGGTGGAGGCACTCTAGCTCTTCATTCTTCAGTAGTAGATTCTACTCCACCTTCTGGTTCTTGCTTTGTAGCTCTTCTATTATGGTAGGGTCGAGAAGCTGAGTCTTCGCAACTTCACCTCGAAGTTTGCTCCTTTCATCCTCTACTGCTAGCACTCTTTCAGTCATGCGGGAAATATCCGACTCTAAGGATTTCTCCTTCCTCTCTAGAAAACTAACCCTTTCCCTAGCTACCTTGAGCTACTTGTTCTTCTTCTTTAGCTGGCGACTAGTTTTGAGGAAGTCAAAAGTGACTACCTGTTATGTTTCCTCTATGATTTCAACTTTATTTTGCGGTCGGGCTACCTTCATGTCAAGTTTGACCGCATATATCTCATAGTCTTCTAGTTGAATGTCTTCCTGAGGCTTGCTTACCCTCGGGTACATAGTTGCGAACTTCAATTCTTGTCAGGCCTCATCATAAAGAGTCTATACTCTTGTCTCAGCAGAAACACTGTCATCTTTTTCCTTGTGTTTTCTCATTCTATTCACGTGTGCCTCCTTTCTGCAATCTATTTGTGCTATGAATTTCGTTGGTGATGAAACTAGTCCACCTACAAAAGGAGCACCAGAAGGCAGGGCATAGGGATAGGTAACCTTCATAGGCATAGGCATTTGTTTCTTCTGGAGAGTGACAGTTTGTGGAGAGAAGTGGGGCACGTTCCATAGTTTGGTTTGAAAACCAATAGCAGGTCTAGTCATTTGTAATGACTGGACTAGGGAATCAGCCATAAGACTAATTGGCTGGGACTGTGGAGGAGTTGTTAATGGGGTGTTAGCCTTTTGCAAAGGAAGAGGATCTATAACAATAGCAGAAAAAGAATGGGCACTCACAGGGGGATGCTTTCCAAAAGTGAGGCGAGGAAGGTCTGAGCGGCAGCGACGGGCGTAAGCATACGTGAAGGAGTAATTATGAGTGGGGTGGCCTGTGAAAACTGGGCGAAGCCTACCAAATATGTTAGACTAAAAGTAGAAGGCTGAGGGCTAGTACTTATGGTAGGGATCACTAGTGAGGCAGGGACAGATACCAAGGAATGAGATGTAAGAGAAGAAGGAGAAAATTGTACCTATTGACTGGTTGTTGGCATCTCCAGAAACATCAGTGACTCCCCTGCAACCTCCGGTTCCTAGCTAGGAGCGAGTACTCTTCCTCTAGCGGGTTCTTGCGAACCCTCACCGATAATTTACTCTCTATGCGCTACCGTTTCCCAGGTGGGGTCTCTCTAGCTTTGACAGTCATCTATGTTTGCTGTAGTGATAGCCTAGCTAGTTTAGCAGCCCAACTGAGTGTATGCGAGCCCCTTGATATATTAAAACGCACGTTCGTGGCCACATAGGAGGATTGTCCGGGGCCCTTTTCTTTTTGCGCAGACGAGGCCAATGTCGCCACTTCTTCTTCTTGCTCCTTGGACCCCTTCTCCGGGTCCCTGCTCTTATTAATGCTAGAGCTCAGGCTGGGATGACCTTCCTTCTAGAACCTTTCAAATTCTTGGTCATCCTTTAGTTTATTGTAAGGAGCATCCAACTGTGCTATTTCCTAGCGATACTTCCAAAAAGCTGCTATTTTTTTCTCACTCCATTCCTCATCTTTCTTTAACCTGTTGTACATGCCATGCTCCATGGGGACATTATCCTAGGCCACTACCATAGCAAAGTAGAACTTGTGCCATGGACCTCTAGTGTCCTGTGTAGGATATGCACCAATTCAACAAAATTCTCATCTTTTTCCATCTGCGGGTTACACCGCTTCTCCCAGTAGGGTCAGGGAACATGGGTAACCCTCATGTGTGGCTCCGGTAAGTCATCGAAATGGTTGTATTCCCACTTATCATCTACCAGTACCAACCCTAGATAGGCCAACTTGTCCTCTAACAACTGGTCTGATTGTTTCTTTATCAAAGTCATTGACTTGAAATTCTTTGGACAACAGAAGAATCCCTTCTTCTTAACCTTTTTGCTACTACAGAAAGTAAAATGAATGATACACACTTGTCAGAACATTTCCAGCGTGAGCACTCTATCAGTGACACAGGTTGGGAGCAGGAAAGGTTTTCCAGTAAAGCCCCACATTCAGAGGATCGTAAAATATTTACCTAAGAACCAGTCACAAGCAGGGGTGAAACTCTACATAAATCCGGTCTGCTCCTTATCGAGCCAGATTATATCACCTTTTCCAATAATATTATGAAAAATAAGAGCTATAAAATAGTCTGAAAATGCATAATAGTCGAATGATTCGGAAAGAAAAGGTGTCCATACAGACACTGGCTTCCTTTTATTTTACTCATCAAAAATTGATAGTGAAAAATACCGAGCAAAGAAATCCAGGTTCTGATGCAGAAACATGTGGAACAGGAAATAAAAAAACCTAAATTTTTTCTCCGCCTGATAATTCTCAATTTTTTGTATCATTTCTTCAACCATAAACTCAGCAAAATCATACCAGAAGAGTTCATGCTGCTTGCGAAATTGCATTGCCGGTCCTAGTTGAAAGGTCTCTATCTTCTCATCAGTCTCGGCCGCACACAAAGGCTAGCATGGACATGGCATCCTAGAGATTGTCGCAAAATGCACTGAGCAACAATAGAATACTTAGTACTTTAGCGGCTGGGATGCCTTTCCTACTAGTCTCCTCCAATAAGAACTCTGAGCTTTTTCTCACTTATTCCATATTTTCTCTCCTTTGCTCGGGCGAAAAGGCTCGATATTCTCTTTTCTTTTACTTGGGTTTGGGATGCATAACATGTGCCAGATGGCCTGTGGAGTGATGTGCACCCTTAAGCTGCGGCCTTCAATGTAGTGGGTATCAGGATTATAACATTAGACAACAACATCAACTACCTTCGGGCAATAGTGCACAAGTGCGACCATGTATTGAGGGAGACCATTATAACAAACTCTCTGTGCCATAGATTGGTCTACCTTTGGTGCCAATAAGCTTGCACAGGCTGCCTCTCTGAGGGAGTTAGGGCTTTTCGCAAGCCTTGGATCATAGATATTATCCCATTTTTCTTCAACCCTTTTCTTGTTTCTGCAATTCTTTGGCCTATTCAGTTCTTCTGTATAGGCCCTCCTTGGCTTGCTGGGTATACCAGGCGTAGCGTACGCAACATCTTCATAGATGTATACCTCCTCTGAAAAACATATAGCCGTAAACAGCTCCTGGCTAATTTCTTCCTGCATTGGCTAACATGAAGTTTCTGACATTTTTCCTTCTCTGAAGATTTCTGCAAGCTTCTGGTTTTGAAATTCCCCTCAGTTCTGGATACACAGAAGAAGAATAACTCTACACTTTAGCTCTTTTGTGTTTGTGAAAAGTCTTTGAAACATTAGACCTTTTGATGCAATATTTGGCAATCTTTCGTCAAGGTGGTAGGTGAAAGCAAGCCTTTTGCATTTAATTCGACATGTACTGTTAATTTTGCAATTTGTGCAAAATGAATTGCTTTCTATTTCGAGGAGGCCAGAGTTCATTATTGCGTTTGGCGATCGTGTGATATGCTATGATCTCCTTGGAACTTGAGCCAACAATTTTCTTGCTAACCCTGCATTAGTATGCATTGGCAACTAATATCCCGGCCAGAATGATTACGCTAAGCAAATGATCACGCCCTAAAAAGATATGAATATCACCTTGGGCTCTGAGACACGCTTGAGAGATGAACAATAGACTATGGCCATATGTCTCATTGCCAATGAGCACCACCTTTTTAAAGCTAATTAATTAGCTCCCATTAATCAAGCACGCATTGAGTCATGCTATCACAAATGCAACTGGCCCAGAAATGTGAGCAAACATAGGCATGCCTTTCAAATTAACAACTAGCTTAATATAACATTTTTTCTAAGGGGATTAGCATGCGTGTTGTCATTTTTCTATAAATAGGCCAGTAAGTAGTAAGGAAAACATACTGAGTATTTATGTAGTGATAGGTTAGTAGCAGAGTCTTAAGCAAGCCTTCTCATAAGTTAGGTGATAGATAAATTTTGGCATTAGCTCAGAAGCCTAGGGACAGTGTCAGAGCTATGGATACTCCAATTTGCTTAACCTCGTATAAGTTGCAGACGACATTCCTATGGGAGGTTTCAACTAGGAGGCTGAAATGGATGACCAAGAATAAGCATTCTCTAGTCTTGGTAGCCATAAAGTGGGTTTTAGGCAAAGACTATATAGAGCATGAGGAAAAGTATCAGGTGAACATCGACATATGGTCCCACTTCGTAGCATCCATGCTAGACATCAACGTCCCCCGGCCACTTATCCTGAAGTTGGTTAAAGAAATCTTCCACAAAAAGTACCTGAATGGTCTCGACGAGATTGTTGCTCATGCTACCTATGGAGTAGGCCTGCCGTCAGCCAGCAACCTGCATTACTTTATTGAGGAAGAAGTTTTTGTTTGGCTACTGTTCCTTAGCGAATTCCGCCTACAGACCCGTGACTAGCACTAGCAGAGGGTTACTCAGGCCCTACACTTCCTGTTCCACAGCTACAATGTGATACCTTTCTATGACGTAGATTGGTATACTGACTTCAGGAACCTGGTATTTCCCCCCACCAATGGTGGTTGTGCCGAATGATGCTGCCAGTGCTACTCAAGAACCCATGGATGAGGAAGAAGTGGATGTTGCAGTTAATGCATCAATTGCTGCCAGCCATGCCTTTGGAAGAAAACCCCCTGCCTGCTCAACAAATGTGTCCCTACCTGTTGCTTAGAATACCTGCCCATAGCTATATATAAGCCTGAAAAGAGGCCACCATATATATAATAGTTCAAATACTTGTTAAATTTTGGATTATGGCTTCCCAGGCACTTTTGCAATGTAAAGAACATATATGAATAGATATATATCTTTTAAAGAAAATCCATGCTCTTTCCTTCATTTTGTATTTCAATTTTATGGGCTCTCAACTTCATTTTGTTATTTCTTTGCAGTTGGGTGTGTAAAGCAATTCTAGTATTCCACCCGCCAATAATAATGGGCTAATTCACAGAAGCACAAACTAATTCGCAAAAGACTGGTCAAAGAAATGAAAATAAAATAAAAGCACTATTTACATATGTACAAAAAAGAGTTCAGTGCCTAATGGAACAACTTAAGATGAATCCTATTGACTGGGATTCCTAATGGTTCTTGTGCCACATTTTCTAGTTCAAAAGTGTTGTACTCTTTGCACTAAATGATTTTAAAGGGACCCTCCCATAGGCTATCAAATTTACCATGCTGACCTGGCTTAGCAGCCCTTTTATCATACTTTAGCAGTAAGTCTCCACATTTTAAACCTTGGTCGGAAGCCTTCTTGTCAAACCATCACTTGACCACCTGTTGACAGGTTGTCATAGCTATTAAGGAATTCTCCCTTTTTTCCTATAATTCCAATAGTTCGGCGAGCCGAACCTCCATGGCTTCATTTTGTTCTATCTCAAGAGACTTCAACAACTATATTGCTAGAATCTCTATGCAAATGAGTAACAACACCTCTTTCCCATATACCAACTGATAAGGCAAAGTCTTAAGGACTTTCTTAAGAGTTATGCGGTTTTCCCAGAGTGTTGTTCAGAGGTTTTTATGCCATTCCCTCTGGTATTCTGAGCCAATTTTTTTAAGGAGTCAAACTAAGCGTTTGTTTGTTGACTCTGCTAGACAATTTCCCTATGGATAATAGTTTGATGATGTTTTAAGGAATATTCCATTCTTTAATGCAAAGTGACATACCTTTGCACCTAGGAAAGCTCTGGCATTATCTAAAATGATAGTTTTTGGAGGGCCAAACCTTGTCACCAGTTCCTTGAAAAAAATCTACAATTTCTATTTTTGTTGCACTTTTAAGGGGAACAACCTCTGTCCACCTTGTGAAGTAATCCGCGGTAGTCAGAATCCACTTGTGTCTGGCGCTAGAAACTAGGTTGATCATTTTGATGAAGTCTAGGCCCCATTGTGCAAATGGTTCATCTGCCACTATAGGTTTGAGGGGCATTGCGGAATTCTTCCTTCTTTTAGCGAAGAACTGGCATTTTTTACAAGCCTTCACCAAAGAGTGGGAGTGATTAAAAAGTGTAGGCCAATAATAGCCAGCACACATGATTTTAATGGCGGTGGTTTTGGCAGAGAAATGTCCACTCGCAGCGCTATTGTGGAACGCATCGAGGATCCTCTTCGCCTGCTTCAAAGTGATGCATCGCAAGAGAACACCATTGAAATTGCTTTTGAAAAGGACTCCTTCTATTAGCGTATATAAATAATTTTGTAGCCAGTAATACCTTTTTTGGGATGAGAGACCTGGCGACTACTTTCCAGTTTGCATGAACCTCATTCTATCATTCAGCCAATCGCCTTCCAATTATAATTCATTTATCAAGATGAGCTCTGGTTCCTCCTCTGTGGTGGGTACCTCCTCGTTCTATGACATGTACTCACACAGTCCTCTTCCTTTAATAGTTTTAGTAAGCTTGACTTCAATGTCATATTGAAGGATCTTAGTGATCCAATTAGCCCTTTTCTCTGTGATCTCCCTTTCCATGATATATTCACGCACACTGGAATGTGTGACATACACCAGGACCTTGTTGTAGGAAATTAGATGGCGGAACTTTTTAAGTCCCTTTACTATTGCAAAGGCCTATCTTTCGATACAATTATAATTCACCTCATATTCCTTTAGGGTCCGGGAGTAGAACGCCACTGGATGTTCCCCCTTTTCTTTGTCATCCTTTTGGGTTAGGACAGTAGCAATATTGGACTTGCTACTGAAAGCATACATTATAAAATCCTTGGATTTATCCAGATTAACCAACACTGGAGCTGTGGAAATAGCTTCCTTGACCCTTTCAAAAGCTTTCTGAGCTTCGGTTGTCCACTTGAATGTTTGATCTTTCTTTAGCATTAGGGTGATTGGCCTAATCATTCCCACGAAATTGGAAATAAAATTGCTGACAAAATTTACTTTGCCCAAAAAAGATTGAACACCTTTCTTATTTACTGGAAGGGGAAGTTCTTTGATAGCCTTTACTCATTTGGGGTCAATTGAAACACCTTCTCTAGACACAACATGCCCCAACAACTTACCCTGCGACACTCCGAATACACATTTCTTTGGGTTTAGGGAAACTCCGAACTCCTGGCACTTTTGAAAAACTAATTCCAAATGATCAAAATGATCATCCTTATATTTAGAGAACACACTAAGGTCATCTAAATAAATTCGAATAAACTTATTGATTAGTTCACTGAAAGCGATGTCCATCGCCCGCTGGAATGTTGCCCCTGCATTGGATAAACCAAAAGGAATTTTAGAATATGAAAATGTTCCCCACTTTGTGGTGAATGTAGTCTTGTGTTGATCCTCTTCTTTAACTCAGATTGGATTGTAGCCCTAGAAACCATCCAGTAGAGAGAACATTTCCGATCCTGCGACAATTTGTAGCATTGACTCCATAGAAGGCAACAGATAGTTCTCTTTTAGAGATGCTTTGTTTAGGTCTCGAAAGTCCACACACAAGCGGATATCTCCATTCTTCTTTCAGACTAGGACTAGATTTGATACCCAAGTACTATGTTTGATTGGGAAGACAATGTGTGACTCAATGAGCTTAGTTAGCTCCTGTGCTATTAGGGCTTCAATTTTAGGGTTGACTGGCCTCTGTTTCTGTCAGACTGGTTTTGCACCTTTTGTTAGCTCAATAGTGTGTTGAATGATGCCAGGATCGTAACCCTCTAGATCATCATAGGACTAGGCCACTACTCCATATTTTTCATAGAAACTGACGATCCTTTCCTTATCATGGTGCAAGACATTTTTTTTGACTTAGAGATTCCTACCATCGGAGACTTGAAGTTCCTCATAATCACTTTTGTCCACCACAAACTTCTGATTATCATTTCAGGCATCATTACAATCGAAAAAGTTTTCAAGAGTAACCAATCCTTTCAGAAGTTTATTAGATTTGAGTTGCATAATTTTTCCTTCATAAGCCTCAGAAATCTTTGGTTGAAGCTAATCGGCGAACTCCCCTGAGTGCTGGATAAACGAGGTGATGTGTTCATAACTTTCAAAAACCTGCCAACTCTGATCATTGTTCGAGATCGCTGGTCAGATTAGTACTCGTACTGAATGTTCATTATGAAGCAAGTCAGAGATAGGGTCAAATTGAGCACCAATCACAGCCATGTGATTTGCATCTCTATTTTGTCTTTGGGGAACGGTCTAGATGTTGAAAGCTTCAAAACCATCAATCAAGTCCCAGAATTGGTACTTATAGGATCTCATGCAGACATTCTTTGCTGTAGAAATTCCTCAGACTTGGTTAACTACCAGTTCGGAACCTCCGAACACAATTAATTGCTTAATTCCCATTCATTCTGCAAGACGTAGGCCTTGGACTAACCCTTCATATTCAACCTCATTGTTTGAACAGGTGAAATGAAAGTGGAAAGACCTCAACCATTTTTTATTTTATGGGGATATTAGATATACCCCTGCTCTAGCACATACTTTGCTTCTTGCTCCATCAAAGTACAATGTCCATAGCTCATTTGCTTGGCTACCTTCAGATTCTTTGGCGACCCATGGAAGCACCTGGTCTTCATCATAAATTACATACGTGCCCAATCCTGTAGCATGATAATTGCCGAAAGGATCATTGTTTATGTGTTCACTCAACAAAGCATCTTCTTTATCATTCCAATCTCCGCTCACCTTCTCTTCCTCTAGCAATTCAACGCAATACATTTCTTGCTTGGTGATAGAGGTATGCGCGACTTCAAAATTGATCAAGGCTTCATCCGCCACATGTTCAGAATGCAGAGCCTCCGATTCTATCTTCATTTTTGTGCTGTGTTTGGTCCTAAGTATCAGATGTGACCAATCCAAGGACAGGTATCCACCCACCTTTGAAGTAAACTCTTGGGATAGACAGAGACCAAACATAGGAGGAACATCTATGATCACTGTGTCTTGCGGGACTGTGATACTAGGGTAGGAAAATAGAGTTAAAGGAAGCGTCTTGATGACACCTACGGTCTCAACTTTATTTCCATCAAGCTGCATCACCCCTCTTTTCATAGGTTCGTAGTTGAGTCCCAAAGCTTTAGCTATCTGTTTAGGCATAACCGTTGTACTAGCACCATAATCAATCATAGCATTATGCAATAACTTCTTTCCTATAATGAGAGTCAAGAAGAAGGGCTAAGGTTTCAACCTACTTCTATCCTCGGCATGGGATTCCTTTGTATTGTTTGTAAGAAACTTAGCTAGCGGTAACTGATAAACAACCTCTGCACTGGCAGACGACTCTGTTGATGCTGGGTTGATCTTTCCTTGAAGCGCCTTCTGTAATAGCGTTTTTTGTTCCAGGATAGCTAGAATGTCCCATAGAGACACATTAGCAGATGATTTCTTCAATTGTTCTACCACATTAAAAGGTGGAAAACTCAAAGATTTCTGCTCCTTGGTTCTTGCTATAATAATTTCCTTCTGTGGTTGAGAAGGTGAAGGGACGGTTGAAGCACTAGGAATTTGATCGGAAACACCTTTGAGTTGCAGGCTGTCTAGATGCAAAACAATTGACTCACCGGTGAACCTTCTCTTTGAGTGTGTGTTATAATCAGACTGCACTTGCGATGTTTTGGATATGAATGCGTCATTAGCAAACACTGTCTCTTCTTCCTCCATCCAAGAGAAGAGCGCATGATCAGGAGAAATTTCAGATTCTTGTTCTAAAGACATTCCTTCCATTTGCGAGGTAAGGACCGTGCTCTCCATTTGTGGTGATGCATATACATAACCTCCATTTTTTGTTGTTGTGCCTTGGCTGCGTTGCTTTGCCCTTTTGTTTTAGGTTGCCACGCGGACAATTTTGGGGCATATGCGCATAATTGCAGGGGAAACACCACGAATTGATGTCATCAATAAGATTGTTTTTCCCTATTGTCAATTCCCTACTCGAGCTTGGAGATGCACTCGTCAGTGAAGTAGGCACCGAAACCATTTGGTTTGCAGTCGACACTGGTGGATTAGTGCGAGGAGCACCCTAATATTGATTTTGTTGATAAGAAGACCGCCCGCCTTGATAGTTTTGATATGCAAGCCTTAGAGGCTTTACTTGGTTCTGCTTAAGAGTGGTTATATCATTTTTCGTGGTTCACAACATCTCTTTCAGGTCGCTTATTTCATCCTTGGAAGAACCTGATGTAGAAGCCATATTTTTAGGGGTGGTCACATATGTGTACATTGACTAGGCAGTTGTGGGTGCATTAGTTGATGTGACCTCTTGTGCGGGGATCGATATTTCAAGAAATATTGGCATAATAGGTTGAGGAGACAATTTTCTGCAATCTATCAAATGATTCTTGTCATTGATAGCGGTACCATAAGCATCTGGCAAAGTAGCTCCCCGAAAAGACTTGATCATCATGGAAATGTCAGAATTGATGGACTTCAGATAAAATATAAATGCCAACTCGGGAGTCGGGCGTATGGAAAGAGGGATCCTCTACCAATTTGTGTGGAATTGGGCATTAAAATCTCTCAGAGCCTCCTGGGGGGCTCGTTTTATGATAGAAAGTTGAAAATACAATGAAGAACGATCTGCATCATGCGAGAACCTCTCATAGAATAGATCCCCGAGTTCATCCCAGATGTAAATTGAATTAGGAGTCAATGTTTGGTACCAATCCAGAGCCTTTCCTTTAAAAGACGCGGCAAGGAGCCTTAGTGCTACATTTTGTGCTGTAATACCATGTACCAGACATACGTCTACCACATCCTACAAATGTTCTGTGGGTGTTCTTGAGCTGTCTCCGATAAACATCGGTGTAGCTTTCATGGCTAAAATCGGGATAGCGCCCTAGATAGCAGGCGCAACCAGGGCTACTAGGGGACTTTTGGTGTCCCATGCTACATAGTTTTTGTTGGCGGTCGACAACATGGTGAGAGGAAAGGGTGGTGGGAATGGAACAGTTACCAGCTGATTTGCGACCTGGACTGTCCCTAGTGCAGGTACTAGTAAATTGGGATTGCTTGCGGTTTGGGATCTAGTTATAGGCCAATGGCTGATACACCCTTCTACAATGCAATTTCATTAAGCTCGGTCCCACCGAGCATGCCAGAAAGAAAATAAACTATTGATGCCAAAATTTGACGAGGTAATAGAGTCTTCTGGGAAACTCAATTTAAGGGGGACCTTTTGCGCTAAACTGAGTAACCTCCAGATTTTTAGAGAAGCCGACTTCTTCTATAATGGGGTTTAGAAAGGGAAAAGGAAGCAGATATAATAAAGTAAAGTCTAACCTAACGCGATGCACCAAGATTTAATGATGGGCACAATAAATCATAGATTTAAGGGCCTAAATGGTGTTATTGTGTTCTAAAACATTAGAGACTTAAGATTATAGCATAGAAAATATATTTATTGACATAAAATAACATTGCATACATTCTTACTACCAAGAAGAGTCATTAGACATGACCTAGGTAAGCAAACTTGCATCCAACATATATAGAAGTTTTTCAAATGAAGTGTCAAGACAATATAAAACACAGTTCATAATTTAATCAAATAGCATGAAAAATAGAAAGGCCAAACAATTGGCATAGTCTGAGAGTTTTGCAATTAAATAAAATAGTAATAAATGTCTGGCATCCTTTTACTAAAACCAGCGTGTTTTTTCCCAGTTCCAGACCCTTTCTCATCAACAGAGAAAGGTATATATAGTAGGAAAACCTCCCACCGCCTAGGAGAATAGTAATAAAAAAGATCCTGCAATCTTTTGCAATGATGCTTGAATCAGAATATTCCCAAGGCCGTTACAACAGGATCGAGTCGAAACACAGTATCTAGTCATCCCGGGAACAAGTGCATCCTCTGCAATGATGGCGGTGGTCCTGGCTAGACAAGTGTCATCCATTGGTGCAAATGATTATGATAAGTAGCAACCAATAGCATTATTTGGTTCATTTGGTTAATTGCCCACATAACAGATCTGCTGCTTAGGCACATAGTAGCCTTTCACTACCCACAAAAACCTTTATCCCATCACTGCAGAGGATTTGCAAAAATGCAACATGTGTCAAATAGGCCGAGTACCTTATCACAATGGAGGGAACGTTCATCAGTCGGGCGTAAAAGACGCGTGGTAGCATTTTGTTGCCTACGGTTGCTATTTCATCCCCACATTGAAAGATTTGCAAATGGCTGACACATAGCAAGAGTCCACTACAGCTAGAAATTATGGGGCCCACTAGCACTTTTTAGGAACGTGTGCTTCGTGGCAGCATCTCACAGCCTGATTAGGCATCAAGGAAACAAGAAACAAAAGCAAGCCGCAACCGCGACATGTGGAAGCACAACAAAGTTTTCCAGGATCCGAAGGGAAAATTGATACTCGATGTTGCAAAGAGTAGATGCGTGGAGCGGCAGATCAATTCTTTGATAAAAGGCCAAGTATATTTTGTGATGCATAGGCCGACGCATAAAAAATAAACCCGAAGGGAGTTGGTTAAATATTCATTAACAGTTATAACATTTGAAACATGGTAGATTGAAGTCTTGATTGTAATTTCTGATTTTATAGTCTAAAACAAGGTAGTGAAGGTAGTTACAACTTAGGGTTTGATAAAAAGGCCCTTGGAAAATGACATTTGTTGATTCATTAAGCTTTAACAGACCAATCTTGACTTGTTCCAAGCATTTATTGTGAAAGTCTAGTGTTGGAGATAGTAAATACAATAAACCTTGTTCTTACCAAGGTCTAAATAGGCCTAATTGCTGATTGAACAATAAGGTTTGATGCATGGGTTGTGAAGGACTTACTACCTAATTTTGAATATATTTTTGGTAAGCATAATAGATGTCCAAATATAAGATTTTTCTTGGGTTTCAATGGGTATGTTGTGTGAAAACCTTCGACAGATTGTTTTACAAACCTACAAGCTTTGCACTTAATATATCAAGGAAGTGTAACCCAAACAAGTGACCAGTATTTTTGGAGGTTTGTGAAGATTCTAATTTTGTTGTGTCAACCTAATGAAGATGTCTTAAGTGGAGAATTAGTTATTTGTGCCTTGAAGAATAAGGTTGGGGTTTTGTGATCAAAAGGTGTCTTTGTTATGCATTGAAGGACAGTCATAAGGAATTAATGGAATATGAAGGGGTAGACTTTGTGTTTGTTGTTTTGGGTTGAATTAAGTTGTCTAGGAGGTCTCTTAAGAAGTTTGAAACTCTAAATGAAAATTTGATTGTTTGTGTTGAGTTTTGTGAAGGGAAATATAGTTGAATAAGTGTGTCAAAGGAAGGTGAGTTAAAGTTGTTTTGAGTTAGTTGTTGAAGGTGTTGATTTCTTTCTCTATGCTCTACATCAGTTTGGTATTAGAACAAGAAGATGCTCTAGGAAAGTTGTTTGTGGTTTGTGTGTGTGGTTGTTTGTAGGTTGGTGTAGTGAGAAAGTCCAAGAGATTAGGGAGAGAAAAGTAGAGACACCTAGGTGAGGTAGAGAGTTGTGAAGCAAGGAGGAATCTTGCTTATAAAGATGGAAAATATTAAGAGGCATTTTTAGGTAGAGGAAGAGAGAAAGAAGAAGAGACAAGCAAAGATGGATAGAGAAATTGCTGAGTTGAAGCAAGAATTGAAAAGACTTGAAGAAGAGTTACTAAAGTCCATGAAGAAGATGGAGAAAATGATTGAAGAGATGAAAATCTTGCATTTGAAGGTAAACAAGAAATTTTCATGGCCTATAAGGAAGATAATCAGGAAGAGAAGAAGACAAATGAGGATAAAAGAGGCAAAATACTTTGAAGATGTTGAAGATGAATTTATGGAAGAAGAAGGTAAAGTTGTTGTAGACATTCCAAGGAAAGAAGGAGAAGGTATGACAGAGATAAGAGACCTAATTTCAGGACTTGAGACATTGAGTTGATTAAGGGAATGATCATGGATGAATTGTTCATAGAGGTTTGCAAAGGACTAATGAATGATGGAGGTATTATGGAAGAATGTTTGTTTCATTTCGTTGTGTTACTAATGCTTTGGACAAAGAATAATTTGCAGGTTAAAGGACAAAGGGAGAAGCATGGCATTGAGGTGAATCAAAGAAAAATGATTCTGATGGGTATGTGCAAGATCATCATGCAAAAAATAGGCCCTTAAGTGGCAAAAAATTAAGAAAAATCAGAGTTAGGCAACATGACGTAAAAATTTGAATAAGTTATCTATATTATTTCAAAATTATGTAAGAATATAATTTGTAACAAGTTGAATGTAGTTTCTAAACTACTACGTTTATTTTAAAAAAATCTATAGGGTGAAAATTTGAAATTTCAATGTAGTAGTACTTAAATTTTAGGGAAAAAAAAAGTAGGCATCTGTCTAACCACCCTAACCATAATAAAATGATAATATTTTTTTATAAGATTTTAGATATAAGTAGAGGACTCATGTCCTGATGTGATGCATATTTTTGTTGTAATTTTTTTCCAAGTAAATAATTAATTATGAATTTTTATTACAACTTTTAAAAATATAAAACTTGTATGTCCGACCACCTTAACTTGGTCAAAACTTCATGATTTTTTTTAATCCTATAGTATGTGAAACATAGAATGTGACACATGTTTTGGATTCAAAAATGTGATAGTGTTTGAAAGTCAGAGATGTTTCTCAATCCTATCAATCAAGACTTTAGTTGTAATTCAAATAGAAAATGAATAATAATTATTTATTAAATTTAAATTAAAGCATAATTTATATTGGTGGAAAGTTGAGAATCTCCTTTAAAAACCCTTTTCATTTCATCAATTTTGGGTAAAAAAAAAAGTCGTCAGCCACATACCCATCATATTGCCAGTTTTTGGCCCGTGATGATCCTGCACATACCCTGATCTCTGATGGAAATCATGACAGAGGACTAATTTGCATGGACAAGTTTAAACCCAAGGTGAAGATGAAGGTGGTTAAAAGCAATTTCAATTTGAGGCAAGGGATAAAGGTTGTTGACAACATCAATCCAAGTGGACTTGGATTCTTTTTCTTGGTTGGGAGTATGGTGCAAGAGCACCTTGGTATAATTAGGCCTCCATGAAGCAATTTTTGGAATTTGAATCAATAATGTTATTTGAGTCATTTTTCATATATTTGAGGTCATTAGAAGGGTCAACATTCAAGGTTTTGTCAAACTTGACCAAATGTAAAAAAGTTGTCAATTTAATCAAAAAGGAAATATTAAGAGATGAATAGTCATTAGGGTCGGTTAGAGGCAGTTAGAAAACAAGAGTAAGTTTTTTTTTCCTTTAAAAAGGCTTTTGTATCATTTGAATAAGTTTTTTTTCCTTTAAAAAGGCTTTTGTATCATTTGAAACTTGAAGGGTGTTTGTAGGATTGATTTGGAATGAATAAAACTACTATTTTCAGGCATTATCTATAGAAATTTGGTGTTTCTAGGACTTGTATAGAATTGTACAGGCTAGAATTGATGCAAAATTGTTTGTAAGTGTTGGTAATGTCAATCACCTTCTGTTTGGACTTGGTTTCATGTATTTTGGTTATCATTTGAGTTAGATATCATCATTTCTCTCTTAACAGTTTGAAACCCTTACTAGGGTTAACAATGAATCAAATTAATTATGTTTGTCTTTATTCTATTGGCCAAATCATTTGTTTTTTGGTGAAATTATTCTTCTATATATAAGATCTTATATTCAAATGGTTTTGATTCAAGGTTATAACATTTGAAACATGGTATATTGAAGTCTTGACTATAATTTTTGAGTTTACAATCTGAAACAGGGCAGTGAAGGCAATTAGAACCTAGGGTTTGATAAAAGACCCTTGGAAAATGACATTTGTTGATTAATTAAGCTTTAGTAGACTAATCTTTACTTTTTCCAAGAATTGATTGTGAATATCTAGTGTTGGAGATAGTAAATACAATAAAACATGTTCTTACCAAGGTCTAAATAGGCCTAATTGCTGATTGAACAACAAGGTTTGATGCATGGGTTGTGAAGGCCTCACTACCCAATTTTGAATATATTTTTGGTAAGCATAATAGATGTCCAAATAAAATATTTGTCTTGGGTTTCAATGGGTAAGTTGTGTAAAAACCTTTGACAGACTGTTTTGTAGACCTATAAGCTTTGCACTCAATTTATGAAGGAAGTGTAACCCAAAAAAGTGGCCAATATTTTGGGGGTTTGTGAAGATTCTAATTTTGTTGTCTCGACCTAATGAAGATGTCTTAAGTGGAGAATTAGTTATTTGTGCCTTGAAGAATAAGGTTGGGGTTTTGTGATCAAAAGGTGTCTTTGTTATGCATTAAAGGACAATCATAAAGAATTAATGGAATATGAAGGGGCAGACTTTATGTTTATTGTTTTGGGTTGAATTAAGGGTGTTTAAGGTGTCTAGGAGATCTCTTAAGAAGTTTGGAACTCTAAATGCAAAGTTGAGTGTTTTTGTTGAATTTTGTGAAGGGAAATATAGTTGAATAAGAGTGTCAAAGGAAGGTGAGTTAAAGTTGTTCTGAGTTAGTTGTTGAAGGTGTTGATTTCTTCCTCTGTGCTCTACATCATTTAGTATTTAGCATTACAACCAAGGGTAAATCTTATGTGAAATGAAATGTTGCATTATTACTGAATCATTTAAATAGTATATTCATGCTCTACTAATATTAAAAGAGTTTGAAAATAAAGTATTCTAAGAGATAACATAGTTACCATTTTCATCTATAAATACATGTGCAAAATGTTTGAATCGTCTATAAAGAGGTCATTGTAGCCACTTAAACTTAACTTGGTGATATTTATTGGGGTTGAGTTTATATTTGGGTATGGTTGTTGTGGGTAATATAATTTTTTAATTTTGTTTAATTTAAGTACCTATCTGGGAATACCTCTTGGAATACCTTCTTTGGTTTAATCTAAGCCTAAAGATTAAAAGATATTACCCACTCTCATATGTTAACCATAAAATATCACGAGTTTCTTAATGAGACTCAATTCACCTTCTTGAAAATAACCCCTAACCTTGAAGGTGGAAAAATCTACAGGATTTGGGAGAGCAATTTTGGGACCTAATAGTCCCACAAGTCTAGAAAACACCACAACAAGGTCATGCATCAATCTTCATTTTCTATTTTCACACCAATTGACTAGAATTTGTTCATGATCATGTTGGATTTATTAGAGTTCTTAGAAATATAATCATCCTTGATTATCCTTATAGTGTACAAATTATTCCATAAAAAACCTTGTTTACTAGGTATTTGGCCTCATATACATTCCCCAATGTATTATCTAAAGAATTTCAAAAATGAGCTCTCCAAAAATATTCAAGAGCACTAAATTAGCCAAAACAAAGTCTATTTATACTTTTCATCTTCCTTTCCAACACAATATAGTATTTGAATGACATAGACACAAGTATAGGCATGGAGGTCACATCCCACAAATCCTAGACTATGAGTAATTCCTCTATTTTAAGCTTCGAAAGCTCAAAATTCATGCTATTAAATTGTTTCATCTCTATTCGAAATTTTCTTCTTATCTTCTCTAAAATAAATATCTCCTCTCCACATGCTCCCACTCAAACCAAGATTATTTTAAAAATTATTTTCCCTTCAACCTAGGACTTGAGCTGATCAGAATTTCATATCAAATGAAAGAAAGCTA
Source organism: Sequoia sempervirens (assembly GCA_007258455.2). NCBI lineage: Eukaryota > Viridiplantae > Streptophyta > Pinopsida > Cupressales > Cupressaceae > Sequoia > Sequoia sempervirens. The sequence continues at coordinate 381,846,734 of VDFB02353493.1, read as the reverse complement.
AGGAAAGGGTAAGTGCACGAAGTTGGGTCCACTTCTATGGGAAATTTTGGGCTTGAAAGTTTTTTGACAAAAATAAATTGGGTCAACTATTTTTTAGAATGGATGCATGTTTTAGAGCGAGTATGTGTTTCATAAAATTGGAAATTTGGAACTCATTCCTTTTCTTTTGTTTTAGGCTTGGAAACTCACCCATTAGCCTTGGGCCTACAAGTATAATTCCATGAAAACAAGAGAAAATTTGACTTTAGCAATATGGTTGATGACTTGTTTTTAGAAAATTTTGAAAAAATTGAAACCCATTATAGATGATGTCTAGTTTTCAAATATGTTTTGTTTTCAATAATTGGACTTACTTTTCTATTTATTAATTATTTTATGAGGAAAATGGTCCTTGAACTTTAAATTTCAAGTTTTAGTATTTTTTAATAACTTTTAGTGTTTTTTTTTTAAATTATGTCATCAATCATGACACAATTATTTAGATAATTAAAAATAGTAATAATATTTTTTTTTTAGTTTAGCTCAAATTATGTTGGTTGTACATGAGAGATTTTCAAAAATCACAATTATATAACTAATAAAAATTAATAAAAACATATATATTTGGAAAAAATAAAAAAATATATCCTCATCAAACATTACTATAATACACATATTTTCCCCAAAGGAGTTATAACTAGCAGTTCTGTGTAATAACACACAACAATGAGCTGATAGGAAGAGAGCGACATGAAAGGAAAGTGATGTGCAGGCACTGTTTGTGGAAAAACATTAGAATGTGAATGGCGTGAGTTGGCACAATAGCTATATGCAAATGTAGATAATATAGTTACACATTAGGGAATCCAACAAACAATACAATGGATCACTAGATATATTATGCACTATAATTAAAGTGATTGAGTGGGAACAATATCAGATCCCATTTCTACCTTACAGTTTAGCATCATTATTTTACTTTAAATTATAATGGGGACCAAAGGAGGGTGTTAACCCTAAGGGGTTGAAATGAGGATATGCATATAAAGGATAAAGTGTGTAAGCAATATTTGGTGAAAAAGTAACTTTGTAGAATATATATATACACACATATAGAGGTTTGGTTGAAGAAAAAATGTATTAGCATTCAATTAATTATTCGGTGATAACATCATTATTATTGGTAATTGGTTTGGGGGGGTAAATAATAATATTATGTAGTTAAGTTGTTAATTAAAGAAAAATATTATTATTAAATTTGAAATGATTTCATTAAGTAATACCAATATCATTAAGTTTTATTAGTTAATGGGTATGTGCAGGATCATCATGGAAAAAATAGGCCCTTAAGTGGCAAAAAAATTAGAAAATCAGAGTTAGGCAACTTGACGTAAAAATTTGAATAAGTTATCTATATTATTTCAAAAATATGTAAGAATAGAATCTGTAGGAAATTGAATGTAGTTTCTGTTCTACTAGGTTTGTTTAAAAAAGAAAAAAATCTATTTGGTGAAAATTTGAAATTTCAATGCAGTAGTACTTAAATTTCAGGGAAAAAATAAGGTGTCTGTCTAACCACCCTAACCACAATAAAATGATAATATATTTTTATAAGATTTTAGATATAAGTAGAAAACTCATGTCCTGATGTGATGCATATTTTTTTGTAATTTTTTTCCAAGTAAATAATTAATTATGAATTTTTTTTACAACTTTTAAAAAATATACAAAACTCGTATGTCTGACCACCTTAACTTGGTCAAAACTTCATGAAATTGATTTTTTATTTTTTAATCCTATAGTATGTGAAGCATAGAATGTGACGCATGTGTTGGATTCAAAAAATGTGATACCATTTGAAAGCTATAGATGTTTTTCAATCAGTCTATCAATTAGGACTTTAGTCATAATTTGAATAGAAAATGAATAATAATTACTTATTAAATTCAAAGTAAAGCATAATTTATATTGTTGGAAAGTTGAGAATCTCCTTTAAAAACCCTTTTCGTTTCATCAATTTTGGGTTAAAAAAAAATTCGTCAGCCACATACCCATCATATTGCCACTTTTTGGCCCATCATGATCCTGCACATACCTTAATCAAAATATAATATTATTATGGATAGGGTTAAATGTCTAAATTCATGAGATTACTAATGTAAAATTAGTTGGGAATTAATAGTGTTGATAGAAAATTAGTTGAATTCATCATTATATAAGCCCACCCCATAATTTAGCCATTGCATCAATTCTTTATGATACAAACTAAGGATCTTTTCATAGCTAGCAACAATGTACCGTAGACAAATTTTGGTTAAAACAATTTAATTATTTGTGTGATGTAGAGTATAAGCAAGAGAAGAATAATCAACAATTCCCAATGGAATCTAACATAAAGTGTATAAGATAAACTATTTTACTCCATTTTAACCATAAGCTTAAACATATGATTTTTTTTTTATTCCTACATCAGAAAGATGGCAATTTGTACATACAAAATATAAAGTAAAATTCAACACAATGAGGCCTGCTCTCCACCCTACCATATTGGGTCATGGAGCCTCATGGACCCTCACTAAACCCTCGAGCAAGAATATAGATTCACCACCACTGTGATTAGTGGTGAAATGAATATTACGTATTACAATCATTATAGATTACATTAGGATATGATTGTCTATTTGACCATTTTTGCTGATTTTACAGTTACTATCATTATTCGGGAAGGTTGTATGTAACACATTAGTTCATGAAACACCACATTATTGCTGGAGCATGGTCTGCAAGAATAACAAAAAAGTGTTAGTGTAATAAACACACACCATTGGCATACCTTCTATAGGGAATGGATTGAAGTCTAGACATACAAAATCAGGTCTACTCTCCACCCTACCATATTGGCTCATGGAGCATCATCGGCTATTCTCCCTTGGGAAAGAGAGTTCAAGAACTGGGATGTTGATTCATAGCCATAGTTACAATCACTTCATCTTCACAGTTGGTTGAACTTGATTTGCAAAGGTTTTCCATCTATTTACCATATAAACTAGAATATCAACACCCAAGTTCTTGAACTTTCTCTCCCAAGGGAGAAGAGAAATCAGATGATCAATGAGGTAATTTAAAAATTCAAGCACGAAATGCAAAGCATAAAGGGAGAGCAAGAGGGAATTGACAACAACTCAACACAACCCTATCAAAAATTGAAACAACATAGCCTTTTTGACAACACCTTCTCAATAATCGAACACTATAACTTAGGCAAGAGAACAATAATCAACAATGCCCAATGGAATCTAACATAAAGTGTATAAGGTCAACTAGTTCACTATGTTGTAAGCATAACATAATGCATATGATTTTTTTATGAATCCTATGTGAGAAAGATAACAATTTCTACATAAAAAATATGAAATAAAACTCAACACAATAACGCCTGCTCTCCACTGTACCAAATTGGGTCATGGATCCTCATGGACTCTCACAAAACCCCCAAGCAAGAATATACATTTCCCACCACTTTGATCAGTGGTGAAATGAATATTGCTTATTACAATCAATATAGAGTACATTAGGATCTGATTGTGGAATTGACCATTGTTATTGATTTTCCAGTCACTATCATTATTGTGAAAGGTTGTTTGTAAGACATTAGTCCATCAAATACCGCATTATGGTTGGAATATGGTCTGCAAGAATAACAAAAAAGTGTGAAGTTTAGTATGTTGATTATGCAAAAATAGAATGAACTACATAAAATTAACTATTTTATTCCATTATAGCTAGCACAACAAAAAGCTAAAAACTGATACCCACATTCCTGTGTAAAACCTTTACTGCAAAGGCCAGACCTTCTAGACGTAATGCATTGAAGTCTGGACACACAAAATGTGCCATGCTCTCCACCCTACCATTTTGGATCATGGAGCATCATCAACTATCACCAAATCACTAAAATTACTTACCATAAAGTACAATTTTTCATGATGATGCCAATGAACAATATTGTTCAAGAGAGCAATTCAGTTTCTGTAATGCCCGCCGTGCAAGCCCCAAAGAACAAACAACTAAAGAACGCACATATATATTTTTTTAAAGCAAAACAAATAATCGACATACTAAATATTAACTGATCATATACATACACATATACTTCATTTCATTCCATTACAAACAACATAATCAACTATGTTCTTTGGGGCACACGAGGTCACATCGAAAAGGACATTACTAAACATCAACTCATAAGATATCAAAAGGAACTATAAATGACAACATTAGATATATATATACATAGATTCCATCACAAGATAAAACCATGAGAAATTACATAGCCAAATAAAGTTACAAGGTTGATAACCACATTACAACATCTTTCAAATCTTACATCATATCAATATAGTTACATCATGATTCCCAAACATGTGGGATGAATAATATACAATATCATCAAAATACAAAGAGATCATTTGGAGCAAATCTTCAACTGGATGAGGCTGAAGCCAACGAACGCAGATGGGGAACCCAATGGTGTGCGGAGCATGTTCCACCCGACCACCCCCGTGCTAAGAGGTGACAGAGAAGTAACTCCGACCAAGACTGACAACAGAAGTACAAACATACGAGAAGTACCAACATAGATCCATAACACAATACTCCAAATTATAATGAACAACATAACATCATATCACAGTACCATAAAGATACAAGATCATAAATCAAATATAAATGAGATCATACAAGACCACAAAGCATACTAAAGATATATTAAAACGATAATCATAAATCAATTTAAATCAATTCAAACAACAATCTAAACCAACTCCCATAACCTACTTCCAAAGGAACACAATAAAATAAAACACATGGGCAACTAGGGGAGAGTGTCATCGCATAGTCCTACATGGGTTATCCTATGCTCTTCCTCCCAACCGGAGGTGCCGGCCCCCATCTATGGCTATCCTGTGCCCTTCCTCCCAACTGGAGGCGTCGGTCCATAGGGTGACTCATGCGGAGCCGTAGACCTCTCGTGAAGACGAGGTCATGACCTTGCCAACCACGGCCTTCTCAGCCTTCCATTAGTCTGTGAAAGCACAAATGAAGACGAGGCATCCATTTTAAAATCTTATAATGATATTACTACCCAACCCTCCTAAGTTAATTATTAGATTTTCACTTGTTTACTAACTCACTTGTGGGTTATCCTGAGCCCTTCCCCTTAAACGGGGCGCCGGCCCCCACGAGGAGCCACTCTCCCTAGAGACCCAACCAAAAAAAGAAAGAAAAGAAACAGGGGTTGTACCATTCCAATCATAAACGTCAAAATGCAACAACAAAAATGATACACGAGGCATAACCCATCTCGCAAATTTAATACCATAACATAATCTCATAATTCGGTACACCCCACATATAACACATAACTTAACATAACTCAAGATGAAAAGATATCAATTCAATAAAATCTTGATCCTCTGGAAAACTAAAGTGTTAACACAAACGGGTTCCCACATCAATGAACTAATAATGTCCCGAACCCAACAATTCAACAAGACTCAATTTCAAGAAAAAAAATAAAAGAAAGAACTTATTTAATTCCAAAATAGATTCCATAATAAATTCCATTCCTAAAATATATTCACACTTAAAAATCAGAAATAAATAATCAATGCTGACATATATATACATATTCATAATCTGCCTTTTTACTATATGATCCCATCACATTTATAGTTTAACAAATTAATAGAAATTTCTTTCTAATTTCATATTCACACTATAATACAATTATGTTTTAATCATATCAAAAATAAAAGAATTTTGTAAACAAAAATAATTAACTTAACAGTGCACTTAAAGATTACAGAAACTTATACGATTTAATAAATATTTAAATATATATATAAATATATATATATATACATATATATATACATATATATATATATACATAGATATATATATATTTAAATATTTATCAAACAATGTAATAAAGAAAAGACTTTTCGCATATTGAAACCCCTTTAAAATAAACGAAATTTCAAATGAAATTTTAAAAGCCATCTAGCCCAGACAGTCCGTGGACTGTCACAGCAGTCCGACGGACTGCCGCGGACAGTCTACGGACTGTACACAGCAGTCCGAAGGACTACCGCGGACAGTCCTTAGACTGTCACTCGAGCCTCAGACGGCCGAATGGTGGGTACGACTGAGGCCGGACCACCATTCGGTCGGCCCAAAAACAAAAGTTATTTTTTTTTTTATATTAATCCGTGGGAGCACGGCCGAACACAGAGTTATGGAATTTCATAAATATGTAAATGAATAAATATAATTACATTTATATATGTATATAATATATATATATATATATTCATCTATATATATATATATTTATACATATATATATATGTATATATATATATTTCAAATACAAATCCTAATAACATAATGGATGTATATACACAGGAAAAATATACAGATACAAAGTTCATATAAAAGAAAGTTATTTCTTTTCCCAGTAAAATACAACAATAACAGTGTTTATTCTCAAGGCCAACCAAAACTTATTTAAATAACCAACAGTCCCAAGCTCCCAGAAATTTCAATCTAAATAATTGACAGTCCAGAACCCAACCAATTCCATTTTAACGAACAGCAATCCTGATCCCCAGTTAAATTTTTGTTGATTAAACAACAACCCATTGGATTTTCTTTTCACAAACATTTGAATTATAACCCCAAATAAAAATCTCATACACAGCAAAACAATTCCTATCAATTGCAATTTTATTTGATGCTACAGCAATTAAATAAGAAAAGAACCTGGCGTCCTGCGTTTGAAGAAGATCTGTAGAAGCTCTATCCCTCTTGCCAATCCAATCCTCCGCCAACGATTGTTTCCCAGCAGTAGCTCCAAGATCTTCCCTCAACTCAATTCTTACTCCTCAATGAATTTTCACAAAAATAAAAGAATGCAACACTATAACAGAAAATTGACTGCCAAATTCCTCCCAAAAATCTGTTGGAAAGAGAATGCAACCCCTTACCAACAAAATCCCCTAAATAAAATCACACACAAAAGTCTCTTCCATTTCCTCTTCCAGCGAATACCAAAAGTCTCTTCTCCAAAAATGAAATTTAATTACATTCAATTCCACAAAAGATTGAGCTTTTTTTTTATTTTGTTTATTTATTTATCATTTCCACAAACAATTTAAATAAATACTTGCACAGTAAAATAATTAAAAACACCATTTGTAAGATTTTCTTCAAAACACATTAAATATTTTCGCAAACTACTACAACATTTATTTATTTATTAATTACTTTATTCTTTATTTTATTAATTGATTAATTATTTAAATCACAATATAAAATCATACACCACATTAAGTAAGTCATGAAAGCACAATAACATACAAAGACCAATGCAACAACACAATGACTATGACCAAGATGCACAAACCAAGAAGGTACAAGATTGTTGACACCCTGGAACAGAGTTACTTTCATGTCACCTTTATTCAACTTCCTGCCGTTGGGTTGGTTCAATGCTCGCCCAGACCTATCGAAATAGGTGGAATCGAGTCTTATTCCTACAAAGCCTGCATCCAACAAGGTGATATACAATATACATACATAAAATCAATTACAAAGCATTGTGAGAAGGATTTGCAGTGTAGCAGGGCGCTTGCGAATGAGTGATGCTACCTGTCCCCTCACCAAAACATATCATCATATAAAGCATTATAAATTTACATTAATTTGCATTGATATGATCAATTACTATTTTCTAGTCTACTGAATTCCAAATAATTTCATCAAACGATCATAATAAAATATCATCATAATATCCATGGCATCATAAGAGTATATAATCAGTAACAGTCTAAGCTACCACAACATGATATCAACAGTACCATCAAAACCACAATGTGCCAAACAAAAACCACATAGAATGTCAAGAATCAAGTAGTAACATGAGGGGTATTACATCCTCCCCTCTAAAATTCGGCTTACTCCTGGAAGCCAGTGAAAAGATAAGGATAAGAATCCCATATACGAGAGGCATCCTCCCAAGTAGCTGAAGCCTCATCATTAGGGTCCCACTGAACCCGCACCTATTCAATCTCTTTGCCTCTGAGGGTAAGTCACCGACGCTGAAGCACGGTCACGGGCTCGAGTGCTAGCTGCCCGTCCTCGACCTGAAGAGCTTCCAGTCCAAAACATGAGTAACATCAAGAAAATATGGTCTAAGAACAGAAACATGAAATACATCATGGATCCGTGAAAAACTGGGTGGCAAAGCTAAATGGTAAGCAATAGGTCCAATCCGCTCCAACACCTCAAAGGGTCCAACGAAGCGAGGTGCAAGCTTTGAACCCTTTCCGTAACGAATTGGACTCTTCCGCGGGTGCACTGGAAGGAACACCCGATCACCAACTACAAACTGCTGATCAATTCTATGAGCGTCAGCATACTTCTTCTGTCTATCCTGGGCAGCTACAAGATGCTCCCGAATGTGAGACACCTGCTGCTCCATATCTCTAAGCATTTCGGGTCCGAGAAGCACCCTGTCCTCTAAACGATCCCAACTCAGAGGAGTACGACAAGGACGACCGTACAAAGCCTGAAAGGGAGCCATACCAATAGAACTATGGTACCCATTCTTATAAGCAAACTCAATCAAGTACAGATATTCCTCCCAACGTGATTGCTGATCCATGACATACATACGAAGCATATCCTCAAGCACCTGGTTAACCCTCTCAGTTTCACCATCAGTCTTAGGATGATAGGCAGAACTGAAATTCAACTTAGTTCCCAATGACTGCTGCAAAGATGTCCACAATGCAGATGTGAATATTGGATCTCTATCAGAAATGATCCTCCATGGTATCCCATGCAATCTAACTATATCATTCATGAACACCTTAGCAACATAAGATGTCGTATACAACGATCGAACAGGAGAAAAATGAGCTACCTTAGTCAATCTGTCAACTGTGACCATAATAGCATCATGCCATCTAGATGACATAGGCAACCCAACAATAAAATCCATGGAAATAATATCCCATTTCCATTCTGGAACAAGGTGAGGTTGTAGCAATCCTGCTGGATGATGATGTTCAGCCTTCACTCTCTAACATTCAAGACATCGAGCCACAAAGTCGGCGATATCCCGCTTCATTCCTGACCAAAAATAGAGTGACCGAAGATCCGCATACATTTTCTTGACTCCAGGATGTGCTGCATAAGGTGCCCGATGACCTTCTGTCAAAATCAGGGTACGGAGACCCTCAGAAGAAGGTACATACAACTATCCATAGAAATGCAAAGCACCATCCGAATCTAACGAATAACCAGGAAATTTCCCTTCCAAAGCTCTACCTGATTCTACCTCAGCTTTCACCTCTGAATACCAACTATCCGAAGGAAGGGATGCAAGAATCTGACTCTTCAAATCCACCTCAAGAGACATTGCATAAACCTCATGCCTACATCGACTTAGAGCGTCAGCCACCACATTTTCCTTACCCTGAATATACTTAACCTCAAAATCATACTCACACAAAAATTCCATCCACCTTCTTTGCCTTGCATTCAAATTCGGCTGTGTGAAGATGTATTGCAAACTCCGATGATCTGTATGCAACTCAAACCGGTGCCCTAACAAAAAGTGCCTCCATCTCACAAGAGCATGAACAACTACGGCCAATTCAAGGTCATGTGTGGGATAATTGAGTTCATGATCTTTTAGTTTCCGAGATTCATAGGCAATCACTCTCCCATCCTGCATCAACACAGCTCCAAGACCCTCCAATGAGGCATCAGTACAAACCACGAAATCACCTGAAGGATCCGGTACTACCAAAATTGGAGCACTAGTCAGTTTCTCCTTAAGGGTTTGAAAAGCTAACTGACATTGCTCTGTCCAAAGAAATTTCTTTCCTTTTCTCTGAAGTGATGTGATAGGATGCGCAATCCTCGAAAAGCCCTGTACGAACCTCCGATAATACCCAGCTAAACCCATGAAACTTGGAACTTCTGAGACATTAGTGGGCACAAGCCACTCCATGATAGCTTGGATTTTAGTAGGATCAACAGAAATTCCCTCACCAAAAATCACATGACCCAAATACTGAGCTTCAGTCTTATAAAAGTCACACTTTGCCAGATTGGCATACAACTGGTTATCCCTTAAGCACTACAAAACCTGCTTTAGGTGCACCTCATGTTCCTCCATAGACTTAGAATAAATCAAAATATCATCAAGAAACACGAGGACAAACCTATCCAAGTAAGTTTGAAACACCCCATTCATTAGACTCATAAAGACTGAAGGTGCATTCATTAACCCGAACAGCATCACTGTGAACTCGTAGTGTCTGTACCGAGTGCGAAATGCAGTTTTATGAATATCAGCCTCTGCTATCCGCAACTGATGATACCCTGATTTAAGGTCGATCTTGGAAAATACCTTTGCCCCTTTTATTTGATCAAAGAGGTCATCAATCCTAGGAAGGGGATAACGATTCTTTATTGTTACCTTATTCAATTGTCGATAATCGATACAAAGGCGGAGAGACCCATCCTTCTTTTTGACAAAGATCACTGGTGCTCCCCAAGGAGATACACTAGGGCGGATAAACCCCTTAGCTAACAATTCTCCTAACTGCAAACAAAGCTCTTGGAGCTCCTGCGTGGTCATCCAGTAAGGAGCCCGAGAGATAGGCTCAGCCCCAGGCACCAAATCTATCCTGAAATCCACCTCTCGCTTAGGAGGCATACCTGGTATCTCACTAGGGAAAACATCAGAAGACTCAGCAAGGAGAGGATAATCATTCAATGACACCTCACGACTATCCTCCAACTCAAGGTCACTAACCGATACTGCAAAGAGCTGACAACCCTGATGAAAACACCTTTTTAATTGCATAGCTGAAATCATTCTCAAAGAAACAGGCCTCTGAACACCCACAATTTCCACCTCTTTACCAAAATCATCTACACACCGCACTACTTTACAGCGATAATCCAACAAAGCACGATGCGAGCTTAGCCAATCCATGCCCAAGACTACATCATAAGAACCAAGTGGAAGAATTATGAGGTCCACCTTAGTCGATATTGCCCCTAACTCTAACCTACAACCCTGCACAAGCTTCTCGACCACAACCTTAGATCCTGAAGCTAACTCAACCTACCACTTTTTGCTTTGCTTTATAGCCCCCAGTTTACATCGCTCAACAACTAAAGGAGAGATAAAAGAATCAGATGCACCAAAATAAAAAAGTACTAAAATGTTAGACTTATGTAATAAACATGTGGTCTCAAAGATGGTACTCTAATGATCCGCCTGCCGATTATCCACTGTTGCGAAGACTCGGTGAGATCTCCCTGCATCTCCCATTGTCAGCTCGGACATAGCTGGTTTCTGACTAAACTCTGAAGCGCTCTTTTTAGGACACATCCTAGCAATATGCCCCTGCTGCCCACACGAGAAACATCTAGAACCTTGACCAAAACCTCTTCCCCCGAATGGAGCATTCGATTGTTGGAAACTCCCACGACTAGGTGGAGACTGAAAACTCAAGGTAGGCTACTCCTGACGTGCATGATTTTGGCTCCGATCTCTGCGAAACTGAAACTAACCACCCTGCTGAGAAGTAGCATTCTTGTGCTTTGGTTGAGATTACTGCTGCTGACCCCTTCTTGAAGGCCCAAAATGACTTTTAGAAGGTCCTGCTGTCTGAGTCTGACCCCCTTGCGAACCAGCTCTAGGAGTGGGCACACTACCAATCTACACTCCTACATGACCACCCAGTGCCATAGCCAAGTTTTCCTCTACCAAGCGAGCCTTCTCGACAGCAACTTCCATGGTCTTAGGTTCGAAGACTCGTACACCACCACTGATGCATGTGTTCAAACCTTGAACAAAGTGCTGAACCAACATCCCTTCATCATGGCTAATCCCTGCATATTGTTTTAGTTCATAGAAGCAACGTTCATACTGCTCCACTAACATTGCCATTTGCTTAAGATTGTGGAATTCATCTGCCCTACGCTGCCTCCAATGATCTGAGAGGAAGCGAGCCCTGAACCTTTCCAAGAAGAACTCCCAAGTTACCATACTGATATCCATATGCAACTTTTGTTCCTCTAGCTGCCACCAAGTGGACGCAAAACCCCACAAATGCATAACATCACATCGAGCCTTGGTATTACTACCATAAGGGTGCATTACGAAGCATCAGACCAAATCAATTAACCAGGTCTTGACTTCCAACCCTCCTCCAGAGCCATCGAAGGTAGGTGGATGAGCTCTCATTAAATCCATCATATGACCTGTTAATAAAGCATCTTGATCAACTGAAGTTCCCCTACGCCTTGGAGACCTTTCTCTTTCTCTCTCAACCAGCTGATCCTCATCAGGTCTAGGGCCCAATCTATCAAGAAGCTCACCCAGAAGATACTACAACTGACCATCCAACCTGGCTGTTCCGAGTTCAGTCCACCACCTGACGGATTGTTCTGAGAATTCTGTTGCTCCTCAGACTCAGGACCGTGAGAACTTGGTGGTGAAGGATTCAGTTGGTTGGCCCCACGGCCACCACCTCGGCCTCTTCCTCGGCCTCTACCTCTACCTCTACCTCTGCCTCTAGGCATGCTTCTGCACAACAAGACAAAGGTACACATGAGCTCAAGAGCCTAACACGCAAAGGTTGCCTAGTGGACATAACTACCCAGAGACCCCAGCGTGTGCAACCTTGGCTCTGATACCAAGTTGTAACGCCTGCTGTGCAAGCCCCAAAGAACAAACAACTAAAGAACACAAATATTTTTTTTTAAAGCAAAACAAATAATCGACATACTAAATATTAACTGATCATATACATACACATATACTTCATTTCATTCCATTATAAACAACATAATCAACTATGTTCTTTGGGGCACACGAGGTCACATCGAAAAGGACATTACTAAACATCAACTCATAAGATATCAAAAGGAACTATAAATGACAACATTAGATATATATATACATAGATTCCATCACAAGATAAAACCATGAGAAATTACATGGCCAAATAAAGTTACAAGGTTGATAACCACATTACAACATCTTTCAAATCTTACATCATATCAATATAGTTACATCTTGATTCCCAAACATGTGGGATGAATAATATACAAGATCATCAAAATACAAAGAGATCATTTGGAGCAAATCTTCAACTGGATGAGGCTGAAGCCAACGAATGCTGATGGGGAACCCAACGGTGTGCGGAGCATGTTCCACCTGACCACCCCCGTGCTAAGAGGTGATAGAGAAGTAACTCCGACCAAGACTGACAATAGAAGTACAAACATACGAGAAGTACCAACATAGATCCATAATACAATACTCCAAATTATAATGAACAACAATAACATCATATCACAGTACCATAAAGATAAAAGATCGTAAATCAAATATAAATGAGATCATACAAGACCACAAAGCATACTAAAGATATATTAAAACGATAATCATAAATCAATTTAAATCAATTCAAACAACAATCTAAACCAACTCCCATAACCTACTTCCAGAGGAACACAATAAAATAAAACACATGGGCAACTGGGGGAGAGTGTCATCACATAGTCCTACATGGGTTATCCTGTGCTCTTTCTCCCAACCGGAGGCGCCGGCCCCCATCTATGGCTATCCTGTGCCCTTCCTCCCAACTGGAGGCGCCAGTCCATAGGGTGACTCATGCGGAGCCGTAGACCTCTCGTGAAGACGAGGTCACGACCTTGCCAACCACGGCCTTCTCAACCTTCCATTAGTCTGTGAAAGCACAAATGAAGACAAGGCATCCATTTTAAAATCTTATAATGATATTACTACCCAACCCTCCTAAGTTAATTATTAGATTTTCACTTGTTTACTAACTCACTCGTGGGTTATCCTGAGCCCTTCCCCTTAAACGGGGCGCCGGCCCCCACGAGGAGCCACTCTCCCTAGAGACCCAACCAAAATAAAAAGAAAAGAAACAGGGGTTGTACCATTCCAATCATAAACATCAAAATGCAACAACAAAAATGATACACGAGGCATAACCCATCTCGCAAATTTAATACCATAACATAATCTCATAATTCGGTACACCCCACATATAACACATAACTTAACAGAACTCAAGATGAAAAGATATCAATTCAATAAAATCTTGATCCTCTGGAAGACTAAAGTGTTAACACAAACGGGTTCCCACATCAATGAACTAACAATGTCCCGAACCCAACAATTCAACAAGACTCAATTTCAAGAATAAAAATAAAAGAAATAACTTATTTAATTCCAAAATAGATTCCATAATAAATTCCATTCCTAAAATATATTCACACTTAAAAACCAGAAATAAATAATCAATGCTGACATATATATACATATTCATAATCTGCCTTTTTACTATATCATCCCATCACGTTTATAGTTTAACAAATTAATAGAAATTTCTTTCTAATTTCATATTCACACTATAATACAATTATGTTTTAATCATATCAAAAATAAAAGAATTTTGTAAACAGAAATAATTAACTTAACAGTGCACTTAAAGATTACAGAAACTTATACGATTTAATAAATATTTAAATATATATATAATATATATATATATACATACATATATATATTTAAATATTTATCAAACAATGTAATAAAGAAAAGACTTTTCGCATATCGAAACCCCTTTAAAATAAATGAAATTTCAAACGAAATTTTAAAAGCCATCTGGCCTGGACAGTCCGTGGACTGTCACAGCAGTCCGACGGACTGTTGTGGACAGTCTACGGACTGTACGTAGCAGTCCGAAGGACTGCCGCGGACAGTCCTTAGACTATCGCACGAGCCTCAGACGGCTGAATGGTGGGTACGGCCGAGGCCGGACCACCATTCAGTCAGCCCAAAAACAAAAGTTAATTTTTATTTTTTTTATATTAATCCGTGGGAGCACGACCAAACACAGAGTTATGGAATTTCATAAATATGTAAATGAATAAATATAATTACATTTATATATGTATATAATATATATATATATATATATTCATCTATATATATATATTTATACATATATATATGTATTTATATATATATTTCAAATACAAATCCTGATAACATAATGGATGTATATACACAGGAAAAATATACAGATACAAAGTTCATATAAAAGAAAGTTATTTCTTTTCCCAGTAAAATACAACAGTAACAGTGTTTATTCTCAAGGCCAACCAAAACTTATTTAAATAACCAACAGTCCCAAGCTCCCAGAAATTTCAATCTAAATAATTGACAGTCCAGAACCCAACCAATTCCATTTTAACAAACAGCAATCCCGATCCCCAGTTAAATTTATGTTGATTAAACAACAACCCATTGGATTTTCTTTTCACAAACATTTGAATTATAACCCCAAATAAAAATCTCATACACAGCAAAACAATTCCTATCAATTGCAATTTTATTTGATGCTACAACAATTAAATAAGAAAAGAACCTGGCGTCTTGCATTTGAAGAAGATCTGTAGAAGCTCTATCCCTCTTGCAATCCAATCCTCCGCCAACGATTGTTTCCCAGCAGTAGCTCCAAGATCTTCCCTCAACTCAATTCTTACTCTTCAATGAATTTTCAGAAAAATAAAAGAATGCAACACTATAACAGAAAATTGACTGCCAAATTCCTCCCAAAAATCTGTTGGAAAGAGAATGCAACCCCTTACCAACAAAATCCCCTAAATAAAATCACACACAAAAGTCTCTTCCATTTCCTCTTCCAGTGAATACCAAAAGTCTCTTCTCCAAAAATGAAATTTAATTACATTCAATTCCACAAAAGATTGAGTTTTTTTTTATTTTGTTTATTTATTTGTCATTTCCACAAACAATTTAAATAAATACTTACACAGTAAAATAATTAAAAAAACACCATTTGTAAGATTTTCTTCAAAACACATTAAATATTTTCGCAAACTACTACAAAATTTATTTATTTATTAATTACTTTATTCTTTATTTTATTAATTGATTAATTATTTAAATCACAATATAAAATCATACACCACATTAAGTAAGTCATGAAAGCACAATAACATACAAAGACCAATGCAACAACACAATGACTATGACCAAGACGCACAAACCAAGAAGGTACAAGACTGTTGACACCCTGGAATGGAGTTACTTTCATGTCACCTTTATTCCACTTCCTGTCGTTGGGTTGGTTCAATGCTCGCCCAGACCTATCGAAATAGGTGGAATTGAGTCTTATTCCTGCAAAGCATGCATCCAACAAGGTGATATACAATATACATACATAAAATCAATTACAAAGCATTATGAGAAGGATTTGCAGTGTAGCAAGGCGCTCGCAAACGAGTGATGCTACCTGTCCCCTCACCAAAACATATAATCATATAAAGCATTATAAATTTACATTAATTTGCATTGATATGATCAATTACTATTTTCTAGTCTACTGAATTCCAAATAATTTCATCAAACGATCATAATAAAATATCATCATAATATCCATGGCATCATAAGAGTATATAATCAGTAACAGTGTAAGCTACCACAACATGATATCAATAGTACCATCAAAACCACAATGTGCCAAAAAAAAACCATAGAGAATGTCAAGAATCAAGCAGTAACATGAGGGGTATTACATGCATATGATTTTTTTATGAATCCTATGTGAGAAAGATAACAATTTCTACATATAAAATATGAAATAAAACTCAACACAATAACGCCTGCTCTCCACTGTACCATATTGGGTCATGGATCCTCATGGACTCTCACCAAATCCCCGAGCAAGAATATACATTTCCCACCACTCTGATCAGTGGTGAAATGAATATTGCTTATTACAATCAATATAGAGTACATTAGGATCTGATTGTGGAATTGACCATTGTTATTGATTTTCCAGTCACTATCATTATTGTGAAAGGTTGTTTGTAAGACATTAGTCCATCAAATACCACATTATGGTTGGAATATGGTCTGCAAGAATAACAAAAAAGTGTGAAGTTTAGTATGTTGATTATGCAAAAATAGATTGAACTACATAAAATTAACTATTTTATTCCATTATAGCTAGCACAACAAAAAGCTTAAAACTAATACCCACATTCCTATGTAAAACCTTTACTGCAAAGGCCAGACCTTCTAGACGTAATGCATTGAAGTCTGGACACACAAAATGTGCCATGCTTTCCACCCTACCATTTTGGATCATGGAGCATCATCAACTATCACCAAATCACTAAAATTACTTACCATAAAGTACAATTTTTCATGATGATGCCAATGAAAAATATTGTTCAAGTGAGCAATTCAGTTTCACACATAGCAAATATAAAATGGAAGAGAAAAAAATGAGGCCTGCTCTCTAATATTGGGTGGCCACTACTGTGATGAATGGTGAAATCAATGTTCCCATTCTCTTAGCCAGTCTTATAATCACTTCATTTTCACTCTTGTTTGAAAGATCATTCATCTGTTTAGCATGTATATTGGAATATCAACATCCCACTTCTTGGACTCTCTCTCCTAAGGGAGAAGCATGTTTTCTGGAGCAACTGCGAATATGAAGAGATTACAGAACTGACTAAGAGAAACCAGATGATGGGGGAAGAAAAATAAAAAATATGTACACCTCTTCCTACTTCCTTCAATTACATCTCTACCTGCTTGCTTTCTCTTCCCTCTGTTCTTTCTCCACCGCTTGTAAAAAATGAACACAAATTTTTCATAACCCATGGCTTTTACAACCATGAACACATGCAAAGAACACAAGATAACATCCAATCACCTTCATAGAGATTCCATAGCCAATGAATGCACTTGCACCTCCATAGAAGCTTTCCATCCTCACTCACAGCTACCATCAACAACACCATAAACCCAGAAAATGAAACCCAATGATACGCCATCGATAACTACACAAACATTCATTTTGTTTTTCGAGGGATTTAAAATAGATGTTACTTGCACTATCACCACTACGTGGAAACCATACAACAATTAATGTTGATGGTGTTTCGCTGGCCTCCACAGCTACCTTCAACAACAACATAAACCCAGAGAATGACACCCAAAAATACGTTATTGATATCTTCACATACATTCATTTTGTTTTTCAAGGATTTTAAAATAGATGTTACTTGCACGATCACCACTACACGAAAACAATACAACAATCAATGGTGATGAAATTTTATTGGCCTCCTGTATAGCTGCACTATTTTGTTGGCCTCCTCTATGGAAGGATATAGCTTATGCAAGCGATCAATTATTAACAATGGCCAATGCAAGTTAACATAAATTGTGTAAGATCAACTATTTTAGTACGTTGTAACCACAACCTAAAACATTTGAATTTTTTTGTGAATCCTATGTGAGAAAGATAACAATCTATACATAAAAACTATAAAATAAAACTCAACACAATAAGGCTTGTTCTCCACCCTACCATATTGGGTCATGGAGGCTCATGGGCTCTCACCAAACCCCCAAGCAAGAATATACATTTCCCACCACTCTGATCAGTGGTGTAATGAATATTTCTTATTACAATCAATATAGGGTACATGAGGATATGATTGTCTATTTGACCATTGTCACTGATTTTCCAATCACTATCATTATTCTGGAAGGTTGTTTGTAACACATTAGTTCATCAAACACCACATTATGCCTAGAATATGGTCTGCAAGAATAATAAAAAAATCTAAAGTTTAGTGTGGTGATTATGCAAAAATAGAATTAACCACATAACATTAACTATTTTATTCCATTATAGCCGTCATGGTGGAAAGCGAAAACTCATAGCTATAGTCCTATGCAAAAATTTTAGTGCAAAGGTTAAACCATATACAACCTAGATGTATATACAAAGTGTGAATTCTAGTCCAATGATCATGCTTTATTGATAGATGATATGTTAATCAAAATATATCAAAGTTGTATATTTTATAATACATAATTTTCTCTCTACTTGCAATGGGATGAATGAAGTGATTATAATTTAGACATACCTGGTGTGTGTGGCAGAATGTAGTATGCACAAACAAAAAAAAAGGCTTGATTTCCACCCTACCATATTGGCTCATGGAGCGTCATGCACTCTCACCAAACCCCCGAGCAAGAAAATAAATTGTCTGCCACTATGATCAATGGTGAGAGCAATGTTTCAGCTGCCAATGACTCAATACAAGATCTAATTGAATGAAAAGGCCTGTGAAGGACAATTTTTTTGGTTGGTAGACAATTTAAACAAATGAAAAAATATAAAGACTTATAGAATTAATTACAAACGAGATGCAATGGAGTTGCAGCACAAGAAACTAAATAAAATCTAGAAATTCCTTATGCATGGAATGGATTGGAGTCTGGACATAGAAATGGAATCCTGCTATCCACCCTACCATATCAGGTCATGGAGAATTATTGGCTATGACTAAACCCCTGAGCAGTAACATTAATTTTCCACCACTTTAGTGAATGTTGAAGGCAATGCTTTGGCACCTCAGGAAATCTGTTCAGTGCAAATCAACGTTATACATTTTTTATAATTTGACATGGAGTTGGGAAATGAGAAATTAAAAAAAAGATATGTAGGTTTACACTGTATATAGATGGAATATAAGTGAAGGTCGTACAACATACAAATGTGGAATCATAAATCCATTTAGCATTTTTGTGGAGCCCTACATCTTGTATATGAATATAATGTAGTTGTAATCTAAAATCATTTTAGTGGGATAAACCTACACAGAAGCAAACTATGAACTTTGGTAATGTGTAATACCCCTCCGTTTTGGATATTTGGATTGGCAGTGTTCCTTTGTAATGCTCTGTTATGTTTATGATGTGATTTTAGAACTTGGGTACTTTTGATCGCAATTGTTAAATGATGCGAAAGCTATATTTCGATGTGATGTTATTTTACTCTGATGCGATCTTTTGGCATGTTTTGGATTAACTTAGAAGATATTTGATTAAATGATGTTTTATGTTGTTGATCATATCATTGATGTTACATGCGTTAGTGAGTGATACTATATTGGTGAAGGGGACGTGGTTGTATCACTTGCTTGCGAGCACCCTACAATTTCAAGATTCCCTCTTCACGGTGTGTTTGATCATATCATATATATATTGCATGATCGACATGCTCTTTATTACAGGTTGACAGGTACATGACATCAACTCCACCTAGTTTCATAAGTTTGAGCATGTCCATTTACCAACGGTAATCGATTGGGAGATAGTAGCTAGGTTTTTCGTGCCAAGTCGTCACCCTAGTCATAGCGTGTTGTCGGGTTGTCATCGGGGTTAGTTGTTTTAATTTGACCAATCTCCCCTTGAGTATTTATTTAATTTCAAAGTTTAAAGTTTATTAAATGCTAGGTGTAGTTTAATTTGTGACTAAATATATTTAGTTGCAATGTTGAAATACGATTTATTTTTTTGATTTATTTGATTTAATTAATAAAATAATTATGGGTTATTGATTGCTTTGATTAATTAATAAAATTAAATTGAGTTTAATGATTGATTAGATTAATGGTGATTTTAATTCAAATAGTTGTTTTGGCATTATTATATATTAGTTTCAAATTGAAATTGAAAATGGAAGTTATATTGGATATTTAAGATTTGATTAAAATAAAAGTAAAAACCTTGGTTAAATAGTTAGAGTTAAATTAAAATAAATGAATAAATAAATGATAATGCGTTTTAATGTCACACTTTGGAATTCTTGAAATTTTGAGCCTTTTAGTTTAAATGAAAATTTGAATTTACATGAGATTTCAAATTGAAAATAAAAGTGTTTTAAAAATTAAAAAATGGAATAACCTTCCAATGAATTAAAAATTAGGAAGTGGGTCATCTTAGGGTTTGGCCAAATTTGGGAAAAAACCCTATGAAAAGAGATGAGACTCCACTTTGTGGGGAATTTTTGCTTGGTTGGATTTTGGTGGAGAGTTTGGTGGTGGCTAAGATTTTGGAGTTGAAGGAGTGTTTGGATTCTCCATTGTTGAAAGCTTCAAATTGGGGAGAAAACACAAGGTTCCATCATTTCTTCCTTCTACTTCTTGCTTCATTTTGAATAAGATTTAAATGATTGAAAATGTAGTTTTAGATTCAATGAAAATCAATGGAAATGCTTTCAAATTTGCAAACTTGTAGATAGATTTGGGAAAAGGAAACCAAACAAGAATTTGCACCAAGAAATAGGATGAAAATCAAAGAAAACTCTATTTTCGAACTAGATTTTGAAACCCTTTTTATTGTTTTGGAAAAAAATTTATGTTCTTGCAATGGATTTGGATTATTTTCACAATTTGAGTTGGAAATTAAAATTTGGGTATATATATTTGTTATATTTGAAAAATTTTGGATTTTGGGAAAAACCCAGGAAAACCCTGTATTTTCATTTCTAAAAAAACACAGTGAATAAAATAATATTTTATTTAGCAGTGGAGTGGGAGGCGAAACCCCACCCCACCATCGCCGCCACCCATGGGAGGCGAGCTGTGTGCTTGGCAGACAGACCACCACCCGTAGGGAGGCAGACTGTGTGGTCGGCACACAGGCCGCTGCCCATGGTGGTGGCGGACTGTGTGTTTGGCACACAGGTCATCGCCAATGGCCGGGCCTGCGTGCCCTAAAAGAAATTCAGATTTATGTTTTTTTTTTTAAGTTTTAAATTTATTTAAATTTAAATTTTTATATTTATGTTATTTAATATTATAATAATATTATTATATATTAATATATGTATATGTTATATATATATAATATATAATATATTAATTATATATTTAATATTATTTTAATATTTAAATAATATTAATATAAATAATAAGTTATTAATATATATTTAAAATAAATTGTAAGTTCAATTAAATTGTGGTATGGGAAAATTGAATTACTTAAATAAATAAATATACGTCATAATATATATGCATTTAATAGATGTATGTTTAGGAAATTATACTCTTAATGAATAAGGTATTTTGGTAGGAATGAGTATTGATTAATTAATGGTTCTAAGACGAAATAAGTTTGAATGATTCTAAATAAATGCTTTAATGTATTAAATGTTTTGATACAGAAATAATAGTAAACCTAGAACAAGTAAAAGGATTTAAATGTTAGTCGAATGACTTCATTATTTAAGTGTTTTGATTATGATTATAATTGTAAAATTAGAGTTAATAAATGATTAATTATTTTAAATAGGTATTGTTTTAAAATGATTATAGCAATAATATAGTTGAGATGGAATTGTCATTTTAATAAGCAATGATATTTCAGAGAGATTATTTTAATCCGTACTCATGATTGAGTAAATAGACTTAAAATATTGAATTCAATTCCTTAATGGTGCCAAGTGAACATTAGGTAATTTAATGATTACTGAAAGTGTTGATTTTATAAACAAATACCCTTACTTAGAGATTTCATTTCCAATTATCATGAATAATTAGTAAACTTTAGAATATAAAATAATGTTTTAGAGGCATATATTTAAATGACGTTTTAATATTTAAAATAGAAACTTTGAAATGATTATCCCATTTGTATAAGTGGTAATGAAATTGATGAATAATCAAGCGGTTTTAATTATAGTATATGATCGTGAAACTTAGAAATAATGAATGATTTATGGTAATCAGATGAGATTGAGTTGATTTATTTATTGCTAAGTCGAAATAAAGAGTAATTCATTTAATCTAAATGTTCTATTAATCAAGTGGATTTATTTACAGTATATGATTGTAAGACTTAGAGTTAATGATTGGTTTAATTTTAATTCGATGATGTTATTTATTAAATGTCTTGATTTTGGAATATGGCTGTGAAATTTAGAGTAAATGATCTAATTTTAAATATTTCAATGTCGTGAAAGGAAATGGGTTTAATTGATTGGATAAATGCAAATAATGAAAAATGTGATTGACTAGATTTAGGAAATCCGAACATTAGCTTATTTAACTGCCTAAAATGCTTGTAGTGTTATCATGTTCATCCTTGATGTTGGGAGAATAGAGTAAAGGTCTTGAAGTCTTCCAAATAGGGGTTTGTTTATTGGTATGGGTTGTTGCTACGTGAGTCAACTTTTGATGTGTCGTGGGAAAATGTGCATAGTGACACCATGTTGTTTCACCCAGTTCTCACAAACGGGGATGATTTGTACCTCCTTTGGAAGGAGTGCAGTTTGTATTCTGTTTGCCTCCAGTGTTTGGAGAGGATTTTGACCTTGTTGCCTCCAGTGTTTGGAGAGGGTCTTGACCTTGTTGCTTCCAGTGTTTGGAGTGAGTTTCTTGTTTTGTTACCTCCTCAAATTGGTGAGGCCGTACTATCTAGTTACCTATTGTGGTTTTCGCCATGTGTGTTGTCTTAGAAGAGTGGCTTGCAATGGGGGCCAACACACAAAGTGGTGTCAGGGATAACTAAATAAACTTTTAGAATCTTAGGTTGCATCAAACATTAAACAAGATTAATTATTTCTCACTCATGGACCCAAGGGCTTGTTTTAGACTTGGGATGAGACGAGAAGGCCTAGAATGGCAAGATCATCTATCTCATCTTCACGAGAGGTATTTGATTTCGCATGAGTGAGCATGGGTGTCGGGATTTCGGTAGAGGCCACCAGGATAACCCATGGTGTGGGGGTCAGAGCCTAGGAAGATTCCCAGAGGATATCCCTTGACGAGCTATGCAATGACACTCTTCCTAAGTCAAAAATTTGTACTTGGTATTTGTGACACTCTTGATCTATTCTATATCTGGAAGCAATGTAACCTATGTCAGTGTTATGGGAGTCGTACCTAGAATTGTGTGTATGACCATTCATTTCTTTGAGATGTGTACTTGTATTTACTTTGTATCAGTTTTGTGTAGCCTATGTCTAGTGGTAGATGGCCTTGTGTGGGAATTCCTTGTTACTATCTCCTAGCACGGGGGGTGAGCCTTCGGTTATCACATGGTTGGGTGGAACATGCTCCTTAATCCATTGGGTTGGCTTCTTGTTCGTGTGGACGAGATTCCAATTGGAGAGCTCGTGGGATTCAGTTTCTTCTCATGCTTAATTCATTCAGTTGGTCTTGTATTTTATTACCCCTCATTTGGTATTGAGGTGAAATTTGTAATATGTAATCATACTTATTGGAATTGCCTCATTCGGGGAATGAGTGTTGTAATCATGTTGTAAGTTATATTATTGGAATCAAGTGGTATCTCATATTCTTGGATTTAAATTATTATGATTGGAATTATGTGAACTTTATTTGTTAAGTAATTATATGGTATGGTTTTAATTCATGTTCCGTGTTTGGTTTTTGTAACACAGTCTCGCAACCTTAGGGGATTGGTTGGCAATGGTTAGTGAACTTGTATGTTAATTGTGTATGTTTAAAAAAAAAAATAGTTCGTTTGTGTAGTAAATTGCAACTTCCCCTAGGGTTGCATGGCGGGGCGTTACATAATGTGAACATGTTTTATTGGAAAGCAATATCTAAAACAAAAAATTTAAGTGGTTGTATAATTTATAAGAAAATAATATGTAATAGGACAATTACATGTCACATATAAAAAATGATAATGAAGTGAATTTAGAGAGGGTGCAGATTCTATATGCATAGAGGTGAAGAGGAAAGGAGAAGCAATTCACTTACCATAAAGAAGAGAAAATTTTGATGATGATGATAATGAACAGTTTTGTTAGAGAAGATCATCTTGTTTGATTTACAGTGCACTATAATTGTTGGTATGTATCCTGCAGTTTCTAGCAAAATACAAAGGTAGGTCTACACAGTTCAAGTGAGAAATTCAGTTGCTTGCTATTCAGTGCAATGTTTTTGTATGCCTAACCCTTGAGAGAAATTTGATCCTTTATGAAGAGGCACATATATACGCATTGTTGATTGCACAAAGCACAAAAAAATTGGGGCTGGAAAACCAATGGGTAAAAAAAATCCAGGGTAGTGAGCAATAGACCACAAAAACAAAATTGGATTATGTTAAGAATTTTATTCAGTTGCAAACATAGCCAGAAAATTGAGGCCATACAAGGAAGCATAGAAAGAAATTCATGTTGAGAAGCCCATGCAAACTCCTAGTTTTTTCTTGAAGAGAAGCAAGTGGTAACAAATTATCACAAGGGGTGCATTGAAAAAGCCGATCCGTGAATGAAAAAATATTGGTTTGAATAAAATATATAGTCTCTTCCAATACAACCTTACCAAAAATAGAAAAATATACCCTAAGTTAGAGAACAACAATCAACTCTCCCTTATAGAAAACAAGGAAACCTGTATAACTTGAGCTATTTGATTTACATGTGCAGAGGAAACAAGTGTCACTTTGCATAGATTACCATGCAAACATTGTCTCATGTATGTGCTACATATATTTCCAATGGTTGCAATAATACTTTGCATTTAAAAATCACCAAACTAATTGAGCAATTTGCAATAGTTTCAATGACGCATTATTCAGCATTGGGTTGTGGATTGAGCTACATAACATACATAACAAACATTATAGCCAAAAACCATATGACATCCACATCCAACATGGCACTATCATTAGGGATCGCAAAGCAGTAGAAAGAACACTTGGAAAGCATTAGATGGATACCCAGACAGGATAGTTACATAGACAAACACATCATAGACACATATATCTACACAAAACCCTGTCAAGATATTCTATGCACTGAGAACATTGTAAAAAAGATGAAAACAACATTCTCTTTAAAACAAATCATAGATAGTTGTAAATATTGAATTGTGTATGCATATATGCATAGATATCCAACACATGAACAAATATCTACACACATCTATACCAGGAAGTTGTATAACACAAGGAAATATCAATTGCATGTATGTATATTTATCTATGTGCATTCTTAAATGTACACATACATACAACTATGTCCACAAGTAGATATATGAGCAAGTGTAGACAATGATACATCTCCTAAAAAGGACAAGAACTCTATATAATTAAATAGTATAAAATTAAAATATAAATATACACTTAAAATGTAATGAAATTATAAGCAACATGAATAATAGAAAGGAAAAAAACTGAATCTTTTTTACTTAAATATTATAAGTTAAACTTCATTGTCTTAATATGTATCCACTCAAACAAACAATAAAGCAATAGTAGTAGAAAGGAAAGGTCTTTTTGATGCGACAAGTAGTGCGAGGGAACAAAACAAACTAAATGTTCAGCCAACATGAACTATAAGAAATATGCAAAGTCACAATTAGCCATGGTTGTTTTGGTGTTCAAGGCAGCACAACAACTATCTCCAGAGACTATTGCACAACAACAGAAATAGTAAACAAATCTGATAGTAAGAGCTTGCACTTAGCTTCAAAGTTAAGCTTTACAACCTTCACTATTGTTGTTTTTAGTATTTTTTCTAAATTATAAGTTTGAGTTTTGATTAGAACAGTGAAAACAAATGACATGTAGGTGACATCATTGATAACAGACTCAACACTCATTTCAGCGGTAGACTCATATTGTAGTATGTAAAGTTGTTTTGTTGACATTTGTAAGACTTGTTGCAGCCTCATCAAAAGTAGTTTCCCAAAGCTTTCCTGTGTGGTCTTCAATATTTGCTTGTAATAAATATCGAACAATCAGCTATTGTTCTCTGGAATTTTGGGCAAAACCATGTATTTTGCACAGATTGTTCACACTTCTTTTTTGCATTGCCTACCATTCACCTCCAATGGGCATGCAACATAATAGAATGCATTAGCTTTTATAAATTTTATTGTTTCCTTGAGAGTAGCTTGCAAAGTCTCTAGAAAGTCAAGGCAATGGTCTAACATATATGCAATTGTGACTCTCCCATTTCCCAAAGCAACCTTTCGAGGGACTACCTGAGGGGCCTCAATAGTAGGTGGATCAATATATCCTCTTTTGATCAATGTTTATGCTTTTGGTATGTCAGGATTTATATATAGAAGATTCCTTGGAGCTGTGTTTAGAATAGCTCCATTGAAGTACCCAACACGTGCATATTTAACAACAAGGATGATCTAAATGAACTAGGGGTGTACAACCTCTCAAACTCATGACCCTTTGCTTCCCAGTTTGAGCCCCACAAATTAACATCAATTGACAAGGATGACTAATCATTAAGTTTAACAATCCTCTGAATTATTTGGGACTAATCATTTCTTTGTATAGTCGAAACCATTCACATGCACTGTAGTGCCAATAACATCAATTAAACTGTTATTAGTGCAATTTGCAATTTCATTTAATGGGATGAACATAAATAATTTCTTTGGAACAAAGGCCTCATCATCATAGTATTTTGACATTGAACTTTGATCCAGAATGATTTCCATATGGTTGTTTAACTTATTAAATTTTATGTCTGCTTGTCTCACCGATCCCTTGGACACATAATAAGTACTTCCTACCTCAACCTTGTCATAATGCACATCTGCAATGTCATTAAAGCAGGTAATCCATATTTTTGTGTCCTCATTGTCAATGATATCAAAGCTGAATACCTGCCCCTCACACCCTTGCATGCTATAATGATGCATATCCCTCTTTGTTGTTACACAACCTTTTATCATCCATTTGGTTTGGTAAATATTCAACCCTTTAATAGGGCTGATTTTTGCAAGAGAATTTTACTTCCTTAGGGATGTATTAATTCCAAAGGTGGAGACTCATGTGGATGGGGAGGGTGACTCGCAGCCAACTTTTTGTTCTTCTTGATCTCTAAACAAATATTTAGGTTTTCCAATTAGCTGGAAATCTTTCATCTTCACATCTAGGGATAGTATGACAATTGCCTTGGAATGAAATGAACATTAAATGCTTTAAAAGATAGCCCCCACAAACAAGGAATCAAGAAACTACAAGTACAAGCAAGGAAAAACTATATCAAACCTCGATTCCCACAGCTTTCTAGAAAAATAGTTTTTCAAGCACACAATCGAACCTATTTTCAACTCACCTATAAACCAAAGGTCATTGTATTTTGTAGGAAAAGTTTCCATCTGCATGTGGGTTCCATCAGATAGGACGAATTTGTACCGATTCCCTGGGCTTTGATCACCTCCTATTTTTTGGTAAGACATTAGTTGGAGGATTGGAGATGGGACAACATCTCCAACATCTATAAATCATAGTGCATTTTTTGTTAAGGTTGGATTCACATTTGTAGCCTACAAGGAAATTAAACTCAACATAGTGGCAACAATGAGATATTTATAACTATGGCTCAACTCTAAAAGCAAACAGTAATATTGACACATTTGGAAACTAAGACATTTTCCCATCTAACATATAAGTTACTCCAAAATGGTGAATAAATTGAAGGGGAAACAAGACAAACAGTTCAAATATAAATGAGTTAGAACATATATCATAGTAATTGTTAATTCAAATTCAAAGTATATTCTTGGTTTGTTTGGTACACTTGAGAAACTATTAAGATAACTAAACAACAAACTCACTTACAGGACTGCTACTTGAGGATTGTTCGCCAGCCTTAGAAGAGCTAGAGGCCACCAACATTGTTGTTTTTGCTCTTTTAGAATTGAAAAACTTTAATGTTGGCAGCTGGCTAGAAGGTTTATGACTTCAAAACACAACATGGGTACTCAATTTTTTTACACAGGAATTAACAATATGATAGGAAAGGATTAATAATGACAAGGGCTTCAATGATTCAAATAATACTTAACATACAATTTATTTTTGATAAGAGGAGAAACATGTTTTAAATGGACCCAAAACCATCAAGTTTTGAAGGGATCTGAAACCCAAACAAGGGTGGACAAGCTACCTAAAGAGAATACAATAAATCCCAATAGTGAAACAAAGACAAACCAACATCTGAAATCAGCTGCCCAACACAAAACCAAGATATTACATGGATCTTGAACCCATTGGTTTTGAAGGGACCAACAACCCAATACAACCAAGTTTTGGCAGGGACCTTGAACCCAAGAGAAAAGCCTGCAACAACTAGGTGATAGCATACCAGTCATTCAGGAAGATTATTCTCTCCATACCACTAGTAGAAACAACTACGTTATAGGTCTATAGAAATAGAACCCCAAAAGTAGACAAAATATTGCCCAACAACATACCCTCTCCACCTCTATAGGAGAGATCATCGCAAGAGCTCGAGGCTCCAAGCATGTTCCATAAAAAACAATTGCTCACTCCACCTCTATAGGAGACAAGACCAAGCTTGTCCAACCCACCACAATTTGTTATTCCAAATTCACTGTTTCAATTTTAAAATCCCTCCTTTTTTCCCTAGAAACACCAAGAGTACGAAGGAAAGGAAACAATTAGGAAAAGGCTTCAATGTTGTATATAACAATTAATATGAAGTGTAACATTTGAAGTATTCCATGTCAAGATTTAGACAAATAACTATTTTGAGAAAACAATAAACATTGGGAATAGTACGTATGTACATTGCTCACATCTACTTTGACATGCATACAAATCTACACACAACAAAATATAATATTGTCTCATTTATGGCTTATGTTCTGTGTAAATGGTTGTAATACATTAAAATAGTCTGTGTTGTTCTCCACAACGCAATCTAATTGTTGTTCGCTAGCTTTGGCTATATTCCACTCTTTGTAATGCATAATCAAATACTTAATATTATATAGTTTATATTGTTATCCAAAACACATTCTTCGCTATCAGATATATATATATATATACATATATACATATATATATATATGTATATATATACATATACATATATATAGATATGTATATGTATATATATATATATGTATATATATATACAACATATATATACATATAAATATATATATACATATACATATATATAGATATACATATACATATATATATATATATACATACATACATACATACATATATATATTGATTCATTTGCGGAGGCTTTGATTCACTTTGCTACTACAAGTTTTTTGTGTTTTGAGGGTGTTCCATATGGGTTGTTGTTGCAAGAAATATTTTTGTGGCAATGGATAGAATGGAATAAAATAGTAAATGTTATGCAATTGATATTGTTTTACACAAGGAACTATTCACTATTGTTGTCTGGACAAGGCTATATTGTCTCATTTCTGGCCTCCAGTCAGTGTGGCCGGAAAAGGAAGTTGGCAGATTCTATTTTGATTTTTATATTAAAAGCATTTGCTCCATCAATAGAGAAGGCTAGTGAAATGGCATCAACATTAATTGTTGTATGGTTTTCGTGTAGTGACAATAGGTATAAGCAGTAGCTTCCTTTTCAAGCAGTCACTAAGATAAAAAATTCTTAAACAATGTTTGAGAGGGCATTTCTCTATAGCTATATTGATTTGTTTCTCAGAGGGTCACACTAAGAAAAAAGCTATATTGTTTCAATTGTTGATAACACATCAAGCTGGGTGTCATTCTCTAGGTTTAGCTTGTTCTTCAAGATAGCTATCAACAATGGGCTAAGCATGCATTAAATACACATTCCTAGTTGTTATTTCTTTAGCTTCAGAAAATAAATTGTCAGAGTGATGGATTGTATACTAAGTGTCATAAGGAAAACTTAATAGGAACTTTTGTATAGATGGTTAGAGGCTATTTTTTGTGTTTGCAAAAGTAAATCGAAAGTGTCACCTATGATAAGTTTTTCCAACCCTTTTCTAGGATAACAAGGCAGTGGTTTGCATGGGTCTGTGAATGTCAATTTTTTTGTTAGCTTCTATCTATGACCTCCATTTTCTAGCTATGGTTGCAATGGAATAAAATTCTTAATATATTCCATTTTTCTTTTGTGGTTTGTTACTCGCTAGCCTGGGTTATTTCTATCCATTGGTTTTACAAGAACATTTTTTTTGTCCTTTGTGCGATGAACAATGCATATATATATATACTTACATAAATCTATTCACCAGCAACCTATCAAAAAGAACGCCTTTTGGAAAACAACATTAACTCTATAATATCAGTTGTTTTATTATGAATTTTAAATGAAAGTATATAGATAAAGCTAGACAACAACAATTAGCATTGGGCTATGGGAAACATTGGTTGGAATTTGCATCGACCTTCATAGTTCTAGCTCTCCGGCAACATGTAGTAGGTGTTGTTTTGTTTCTTTTTATTTTATTTAAAAAGTGTTTGGCACGGCGATAGAGGAATCCAATGAAATGGCATCAACATTAATCATTGTATGGTTTCTGTGTAGTGTTGATGATGCAAGTAACATCTATGTTTAAAGTCCACGGAGAACAAAGCGAATTCTTGCACAATTTTCAATAACATATTGTGCACATATATATACATATATATAGACATATATATACATATACATATATATATGTATATACAGATACATATATATATATACACACACACAACACATATATATATACACATAAATATATACACATATATATACACGCTGACATATATATAGATAGATAGATAGATATATAAGAATTATCACAACCCACACCTTTTGCAACCATCAACACATGTAAAGAACACGAGATAACCTTCAACCACCTTCACAAAATTTCCACAATCATGGTGGGTTGTGATAGTTCTATGTTCATTTTTAGTATGGCATGGAGAAAGGATGGAGGGAAGAGAAACCAAGTGGGAAGAGGTGTAATTGAAGGAAGTTGGAAGAGGTGCATATTGGAAAAACCGTTCGTGGAGTATTTCTAAAATAGTTTATGTTATTTTTGAAAGGGGATTGTTGATTGTTGCTTTGTAGCTTACTGTAAATTGCCTGGTTTATGGGTTCTATGTAGCCGCCATTGGTAGAAGGAAATACTCTTTCTTTATTGCATTTGATGTGTTTAGTAACCTCCACCCACCCTCACAAAAGCTGCACAAAGCTTAATCTAGGTTGCACCCTCATAGAAGCTTACCCTCATTGCTCACGACTCCCATATAAGGTATAGTAATAGAATGAGACCAAACAATGCCTTGTTGAAAATCTCCAAGAGATTCATTTTGTTCCCTAGGGTGTTAAACAAAAACTATTATTATGACCATCACCAATACATGCAAAGCATATAGATATAGATATACATACATGTATATATGGGTGATCCCACAATAGTGGTTTACAATTTTTGGCCAAACTGGACACTGAAATAATTTTTTCTAACTAAATCTTCACTTTCGGGCACCTATAGAGGCTAAATCGTGAGGAATTTGAAGATGATGCAAACTAGAATTTTGTGTAATTTTGTCTGTAGATTCTAAGTATATTTTTTTCAAAAATTTTGGAATCAAATTGCATCTCTTTTTCCATCTCCCTCAAAAACTAGTTTTTTTTAGAAAACAACATTTTTAAGGAGTGACACTCATCGTATAATGCATAATTTTTTTCCCCTTAAGGATAAAATTCTAATTCTTTCGAATTTAGATTTGTAAATCTGATATCTAGTGCTTCCACTTGGTTAGATAGTGTTTTATTAAATATTTTTTCCTTAATCATGTTTCAAAGTCAAACCAATTACAATTCTGACATAGACAGACCGTATAACGCGTAACTTTTTTTGTATGTATCAAAATTCAATTTTTATTTTTTTTGGATTAGGGACTTCAATATCTAGTGCACCCATATTTTAAAATTTTTTATTTTGATAATCTTCTACTTTTCCACATGTGCAGAACAAAGAGCTTGATTTTCAGTGAAAAACTTACATTCATAAGAAATAAAAAAATATAATAATAAAATTAAATTTATTTAAAATTATACTTTTCGAGAATTTAATAAGGACTACATACTTACAAAAAATGAATTTTAAATGAATTCAATTGATCCCCCAAAAGGTAAATCAAAAGTGGTTTTTTATCAGTATTTTGATAGGTGTAAGGAGACTCCGTTATAGGTATGGTTTAAAACTAGCGGGGTTCTATCCAAGGGGGTTTGATCTAAGGTAGTTTGATCAAACCCTCTTCAATTGGAATGCTTTAAATAGAAATTTTTAAGGCTTAAATCATTATAAATTCTAAAAATATATGATTTCAACAAAAATCAGAATTTCCCAAAAATTGTAAACCAAGTTTGTGGGATCACCCATATGTAGATATATATGGGTATTTGCAGGATCATGATGGGCCAAAACGTGGTGATATGATGGGTATGTGTAGGGTATGTGGCTAATGACTTTCTTTTTACCCAAAATTGATGAAATAAAAAGGGTTTTTAAAGGAGATTCTCAGCTTTCCACCAATATAAATTATGCTTTACTTTAAATTTAATAAATAATTATTATTCATTTTCTATTTGAATTACAACTAAAGTCCTCATTGATAGGTTGATTGAAAACCATTTATAGCTTTCAAATGGTATCACATTTTTTGAATTTGAAACATACATCACATTCTATGCTTCGCATACTATAGGATTAAAAAAAAATGAATTTTGTGAAGTTTTGACCAAGTTAAGGTGGTTAGACATACGAGTTTTTATATTTTTTAAAAGTTGTCATAATTAATTATTTACTTGGAAAAAAATTACAAAAAAATATGCATCACATTAGGACACGAGTCCTTTCCTTATATCTAAAATCTTAAAAAAAAATATTATCATTTTATTGTGGTCTAGGGTGGTTAGACATATACCTACTTCTTATTTTTTCCCTGAAATTTTAAATTTTCACCAAATAGATTTAAAAAAAAAAAACATGATAGTTTAGAAACTACATTCAATTTGCTACAGATTCTATTTTTACATATTTTTTAAATAATAGAGACAACTTATTCAAATTTTTATGTCAAGTTGCTTAACTCAATTTTTTCTAAATTTTTTGCCACTTAAGGGCCTATTTTTTTCCATGATGATCCTGCACATACCCATATAGTAGTTGTAACAATGGAGGGAAAGCCTGTATGAAGGTGCAAGTGTGTGTAATGGTAATGGTTGGTGTACACACACACACACACACACACACACACACACACATATATATATATTGAAAGGAACCAACAAAGATCCAATGAGGAATGAAAGTAGAAGTGTACTCATTTCTCAACAAACTATATGTGTGTATATATTTAGATTTCTCTATCTCTCTCTCTCTCTCTATATATATATATATGTATAAATATACATATATGTGTATATGTATATATGTAAAGCCTGAATAGTGTTAGCAATTGATGCAATTCCCTTGTAGACATGGCTACAAAGTTGAAGGAGTAAACAAAATCCCATACCCAAAAAAATGGAGTGTGAAGACCATGTAAAGACATAATGTTTTTTCCTGAACAAAACTTGATTGAAAATTGAAACAATTTGGGTTCGCCAACAACATATTTTTTGTTTTTTGTGTTTCCTGCATTGAAATCATGTGTTTATGCAAGTTTTTTCATCTAGCTAGCTCTTCAAACCAATATTGTTTCATTGTGTCGATTGTTGTTCAAAAGACTATATAGTTTCATGGGTTTTGGTAGGTGGGCGAGTGTTGGCTATATTGTTTCAATTATGGCTTCCATTTTCTATGAATGGATCCAAAATGGTGAATCTGGTATTTTTTTGGTGAATCTTGATATCAAGATTTATTCTATTATGTGGGTCTGGTATGCGTGTGACTGTTAGCAATATTGTTTTGTTTATGGTTTCATTTATATGCACATTAGCGCCTACATTAAGTACAATATATAGTTGGACCAATCTTTCATCTCAAACTTTATATACAATTGGATAAACAACAACTATGATCACAAGTAGTGCAAGAACATGCAAACCATACAACAACTAATCTCGAAACTAGCTAGCATTGAAGATACCAAACATCCAGAAAACATTTTTCCTTAGTTGACTAGATGAGGAAGCTACGAATTCAAAGCTTTTGTTTCCTATAATAATTCCTTTCTTTGGGCTACACAATATATTATAGCGAACAAAAGGTTTGAATTCCTAGCCTTCTCATTCAAGCAAATGAGGGAAAATTCAGTCTGGATGTTTGTTCTCTTTATAATTATGATCAAGTGAGTTGCATATCAAGGAAAAAATATGGTATACACATCTATTTAGATCTAGTAGTCTCTACATAAATAAATATTTACATCTGTACATATAGATATTTATATATCTACATATATGTGTGTCCTCTTGATTGACCCTTAAGGTGTTTATTCAAAGATTTGATGGGAAAAATTTTCCTTCTCAACACCTTGTTATCCTAATCAAGCACCATATGAAGCATCACTGCAACTTATTTTAATAAGAATTATATATTTTAAAGAAGATATTATTTGAAAAGGGAGACAAAGCATTCAAATTTATTATTTTTGACAAGATAGTTATTTAGTTTAAAATAAAAATTTTATTTCTTTCATTTTTGAAAAGGAACTCCTATAACAATAGGCTTTGTATTGAACATACCAAAGAACATTAGCTGCCACATACATGTGTTCAACACGTTTTTAAACCTATTGAAGGGACAATCCAAATACTTTTTCTAGGATTGCAGAATTGAAAACGAAACAACGTAGCCAACACCAGACAAGGGAGAATGACAATATCCTATGGAAAAAAACATAAGCTATATATTAGTCACCTTCTCTATCAACACAAAAGGGAACACATGCCATATCTTGAAGGAAACCAACAGCTGTGTTTGAAACCCTTCCCACAACCACCACAAGGATTAAAATAGGGGGGCTGGTGGGAATTCTAGCCTAGATTTTTTTTAAGGGAAGGAAATTTTCCACCTTTTCCTCGCTTGGCGGGAAGCTCAAAAAACTAGAAGGCTTGCAAGGATTCCAACCAAAGCACACACAATAAAATTAATGGCTAATAATATGGAGGACAACATTCAACATAGACTATATAACAATGACTATTTCATTACATTGCAACCATAATGACTAAACAAAAACCATAAATAAAAAAATATTGGTTTCAAAGTTAAAAATCCATGCAACCAAAAAAAAATATTGTAGCACCTCTTCCCACTTGCTTCAAAAACACCTCTTCTTGCCAACTTCCCTACACAAAAATAGGAAAAATATTATCATAGGCAACACTTTTCTTTTGCATTTCCAACCATCCGCCCATGTAAAAAACAAAAAATAAACTCCACCCACCTTCGAAGAAGCTGCACAAAGCTTAATCCAACTTGAACCTCACATAAGCTTACCCTCGTTGCTCATGGCTCCAATATCAAGTATAGTAATAGAATGACACCAAACGATGCCTTATTGAAAATTTTCTAGACACTCATTTTGTTTCCTGAGGTGTTTAACAATAGTTGTTATTACGACCATCCCTAGTACAGACAAAGCATACAACAATTAATGTTGATGTGAACCAACGTTTAATTTTTGTAGCCTTCTCTATTCACACGGCCTAAAAAATGCCACCCTATTCCCAAAGCAACCAACAAACGCCTCCGCCACCTTTTCACGACCATTAGAAGGCAAAAAATCTAGGAGGATGATGAAAATTATGGCCAAAGCTATAATCCATCTGCCACCCTTTCCTAGACTGCAAGAAGTCTGAAACATGGGGAGGCAGAACAAAATTCCAAGCAAAGTTGACACAAATATCCATATACATATATACATATACATATACATATATATGCACATACATATATAGATAAATATGTGTACTATACATACTATACATATATATATACATATAGATATACATATATGTATATATATACATACTGTACATATACACATATATACATATATGTATGTACATATATATACATATACATATATATACACACACACACACATATATATATATACATATATATGCTACAAAATACCAATGTTATGAACATTATATATACATGTAAATATACATGCATATATATACATATATACATACAAATCTACATATACATATATATGTAAACACATAAGTTGTATATGGACCACCCTTTCGCACGAAAGGTTTTGTACAGGTCTATAATTATGATTTTCAGCATTCTATGGCAATGGAATAAAATAGTTAATGTTATGCAATTCATTCCATTGATGTCCACCTTAGGCTATATTGTCTCATTTGTGGCTTCCATTTACTATCTATGGTTTCAGTGCAACAAAATAGTCAATGTTTTTGACGTTATATATACATATACATATACATGTACATATATATACACATCTCTAGACATAGATATATAGATATGTATATGCATATATATAGATACATATACATATATATATATACATATATATGCATATATATACATATATATGCATATATACACATACATATACATATTAATATTAATATATATATATATATACACACATTTATACATATATATATATACATATAGATATATGTATACATACATACATACATATATATACACACACACACACACACACATACATATAAATATATATCAAAGCACACAAAAAATGCACAAAAACAAACTAAGCCAAAAAAAACAACCCGAGCTTGCCATCAACAATCAACAATTTTACGTTTTGGCATGTGGGTGATTGTTGGCTATATTGTTCCATTTATGGCTTTGGTTATGTGTGAGTGGTTGAAAAATAGTTAATCTGGTGTGTTTTTGGTGAATCTTCAAATCAATATTTCTTGTGTTTGGTGGGTTTTGGCATCTGTGTGACTGTTGGAAATATTGTTTCATTTATGGCATCTAATTTGTGTGAATGATTGCAAAATAGTCAATCTGATGTGAACATTTTTGGTGAATATTCACATCTAGGTTACCATTGAAACCAATATTGATTCATTTAGGGTTCGTGTTTTCCTGGTGAAGATTTTAAGTCCATCTATTACTGGGAGCTTTCTGTGTTTTGTGGGTTTTCCATGTGAGCCACTATTGGAAGTCATGCTTTTGTGTGTGATAGTTGCAACCCAATGAAATAGTTAATGTTATATAGGTTGCATGTTTTTAGGGTATATTGTTGCCTTTTTGATAGGGTTCTCTTGAAAAGAGAGTATATACTTTCTTCACAACAATATTGTTTGATTTATGGTTTGGCTTTTGCATGAATGTTTTTGTATGGGTTTCTCACTGTGTTTTTAACTGTTTTACACCTTTGGCTATCTAGGTGACTATTGATAACAATATTGTTTTGTTTATGCCTTTTCTTTTGTGGCGATGGTTGCAATGAAATAAAATAGTTAATGTTATGTAGTTCATGTTGCTTTGCATAAGGAATTGTTCACTTTTTCCATCTATCTTACACTATTTTGTTTCATTTATAGCTTCCATTTACAACACCAGCCCTTGTCTTGTTGTTCCTCATTCCAATCAGGCTATTTATACATACGTATGTTTCTGAAACAAATGTCTATGTAGTTATCAAAAAACGTATTGTTGGATATCATTCTCGTGGTTTATGTTGTTGCTGAAGGTAGTTGTGAGTGACGATGACAAGCTTATGTGAAGGTGCAAGTTCATTCATTGGCTGTGGAATCTATTTGAAGATGTTTGAATGTTATCTTGTGTTTTTAATGCAATAAAATAGTTAATGTTATGTAGTTCATGTTGCTTTGCATAAGGCATTGTTCATTGTTGTCATCTACCTTATGCTATATTGTTTTATTTATGGCTTCCATTTACCACAACAACCCTTGTCTTGTTCTTCCTCATTCCAGTCAGCCTATGTATACATACATATGTCTGTGGAAAAAATGTCTATGCAGTTATCGAAAACGTATTGTTCAGTGTCATTCTGTAGGTCTATGTTGTTGTTGAATGTAGCTATGAGTGAGGATGGAAAGCTTTTGTGAAGGTGCAAGTGCATTCATCGACTGTGGAATCTATGTGAAGGTGGTTGGATCTTATCTTTTGTTTTTTGCATGTGTTGATGGTTGCAAAAGGTGCAAACATGTATCTATCTAAAGTCATATGCAAACAATATTCATTTCTACTACTTAATATGCTTGTTCTTTTAATAAGTTAATGGCAATTTCTATTTGATCTATGGTTCCTATCCAGTGGTGATTGTGCATAACAACAACTGTTTTATTTTTATCCAAACATATCCACAAAACGGCCGCCATAAATAGAAACCCACAAAGATTAAGAGAAACAAACCTAAGTTAAAATATACTAATTTCTCAACACAACCCTATCAAAAAATTAAAACAATATAGCCTTCTCAACAACACATTCTTGCAAACTAACAATGACAAACCATATACATAAACATAATCAGCAACAGGAAATTGAAATATATATAAATATATGTATATATGTATGCATATACACACATATATATACACATATATATTAATATTACAATACATCCAATATAGCCTAAGGCAGAGAACAATAATTAATAATACCTAATGTAACCAAACATAGAATCAACAACAGTAATTATTTTATTCTATTCCAACCATAACCAGAAAACCAAAGACATAAATCAATAACATTGGTTTCAATAGTGACCCAGATGGAGAAAGCCACAATATAGCCCAATCCATACAATAACAATCAACAAAAACTGCACAACCTCAACAATTTTATCTTGTTGCAAACATGCCCACATAACGCAAACATTAAAGAGAAACCCATCGAAAGTTGACCCATATAACAGGTCCATAAATGAAACATAATTTGTTTTAACAAATAATTTTCTCTTCTATAAACAACACCTTATTGAAAATTGAAACAATATAGCCTTTTGAACATAACCTGATAAAAAATGAGACAATATAGGCTGATCTAGATAGTAACAATCAACAAAAACTACATAAGGTCAAGAATTTTTCCCCGTTACCAACATATCCACTAAATGCAAGCCATAAAGAGAGACCCATGAAATTTATATATATATATATATATATGTATATGTATATATGTATAGATATATACATATATATATATATATATACACATATATATTGATGTAAAAACATACCCAATATAGCCTAAGGTAGAAAACAATAATCAATAATACCTAATGTAACAAAACATAGAATCAATAGCATTACTTATTTTATTCTTTTCCAACCATAACTAGAAAACGAAATTCATAAATCAAACAACATTGGTTTCAATAGCCACCTACATGTAGAAAGCCACAATATAGCCCAAGGTATACAATAACAATGGGCAAACACTCCATAACCTCAACAATTTTATTGCATTGCACACATACCCACAAAACACAAACATTAAACAAAAATCCTTCAAAATTTGACATTAACAAACCCATAGAAAAAGCACTCCTTTCTGAACACAATCTCCTCAAAAATTAAAACAATACACCCTTTTCAACAACATCTTCTAAAAAATGAAACAATATAGCTTAAGAAAAAAAACTATAATCCACACTACGCAATGGAAGCTAACACAAAGCATATAGGATTGACTATTTCATTCCATTGCAACCATAACCACAAACCAAAAGCCATAAATAAAAAAAATCACAGTACCAAATCCATCCAAAACCCTACACAAAAAACACAAACCATAAATCAGACAAGATATTTGAAACAATCAATAGTACCTTATGGCAAATCAAGATAGTTACAATTGACAAAAACTACATAAGGTCACGGATTTTTCCCCGTTGCCAACATATCCACTAAATGCAAGCCATAAAGAAGACCCACAAAAATTTACTATATATATAAATATATGTATATATGTACACATATATAAGTATACACACACACACACATATATTCATATTAAAATATACCCAATATAGCCTAAGACAGAGAACAATAATCAATAATACTTAATGTAACCAAACATAGAATCAACAACATTAATTATTTTTTTCTATTCCAACCATAACTAGAAAACAAAAGCCATAAATCAAACAACATTGGTTTCAACAACCACCCAGATGCAAAAAGCAACAATATAGCTTAGGCTATACAATAAGAATCGACCAAAACTCCATAACCTTAACAATTTTAATCTTACCTAGGTATATATATTGATATTAAAATATACGCAATATAGCCTAAGGTATAGAATAATAATCAATAATACCTAATGTAACCAAACATAGAATCAACAACATTAATTATTTTATTCTGTTTGAACCATAGCTAGAAAATGAAAGCCATAAATCAAACAACATTACTTTCAACAGCCACCCACATGCAGAAACCCACAATATAGCCTGAGCTATACAATAAGAATCGACCAAAACTCCATAACCCTAACAATTTTAATGTTACATATATATATATATATATATTGATATTAAAATATACCCAATATAGCCTAAGGCAGAGAACAATAATCAATAATACCTAATGTAACCAAACATAGAATCAACAACATTAATTATTTTATTTTGTTCCAACCATAACCAAAAAATGAAAGACATAAATCAAACAACATTACTTTTTACAACCACCCACATGTAGAAAGCCACAATATAGCCCAAGCTATACAATAAGAATCGAAAAAAACTCCATAACTTGTACAATTTTATTCCATTGCAAACATTACAAAAATTGATAGTAACAAACCCATACAAAAAACACTCCTTTCTAAAACAACCTCCTTGAACATTGAAACAATACAACCTTTTCAACAATACCTTCTCCAAAGTGAAACAATATAGCTTAAGCAACACAACTATAATCGACAATGCCCAATGGAAGCCAACACAAAGTGGATAGGATTGACTAGTTTATTCCATTGCAACCATAACCACAAACTGGAAGCCATAAACCAAACAATATTGGTTTAAAGACTGACCCAGACAAAGAAACCCACAAAACACAAAAAATGACAGATAGGAACCCATGCAAAACCATAAACACAAAAAGTGAACCTTAAACCAAACAATACTCATTTTCACAAACAATATAGTCTTTTCTCAACAACCCCTTATCAAAATTAGAAGCAATCAGCAATACCTTATGGAAAATCTAATGAAACAATATGGCAAACAGTTTTTTGCATATGCACCTCTTGTTGGTTGTTTCAAACAAACCTCTTTCTGCCAACTTTCTCCAGGCTGCCTTGTTTCTCCAAGCCTGCAAACATACACAAATAATGGAAACCATAAACACAAACCCACAAAAAATCATAGTATCAAATCCATCTAAAACCATGCACACAAAAGGTGAACCGTAAATCAAACAAGGTATTTGAAACATTCAATAGTACCTTATGGAAAATCAAGCAGTATAACTGCCAACCACAAATCAAACAATATCGCTAAGGGTTGCATCCATGCACCTCTTCCCGCTTGCTTCAAACACACATCTTCTCGCTAACTTTCTTGCACAGAAGTAGGGAAAATATTATTACAGGAAACACTTTTCTTTTGCATTTCCAACCATTTGTCCTTGCAAAAAACACAAAATAACCTCCACCCACCTTTGCAGAAGCTGCACAAAGCTTAATCTAGCTTACACCCTCACAAAAGCTTACCCTCATCGCTCACAACTCTCATATCAAGTATAGCAATAGAATGACACCAAACAATGCCTTATTGAAAATTTCTCAAATATTCGTTTTGTTCCCCAAGGCGTTAAATGGTAGTTGTTATTATGATGAGCTCGAGTACACACAAAGCATACAACAATTAATGTTGATGCAAACCAGCATTTAATTTTTGCAGCCTTCTCTATCCATGTGGCCTGACAAATGCCACCACATTCCCAAAGCAGCCAACAACTGGCTCCGCCACCTTTTTTACGGCCATCAGAAGGCCAAAAATCTGGGAGGCTGATGAAAATTCTAACTAAAGATATAACCCACCCGCCACCTTTTTCCCGATCACTAGAAGCCTGAAAAACAGTGAGACTGCCGAAAATTCTGAGTAAAGTTGACACAAATAGCCTATCAGATAAAAATACTTTAATTTAGGTCAAATTATTTTGGTCGTACACGTGTATGTTATAGACCTAAAAAAGTTAAGTATTTTAAAAGGTAGTTTTTGTACATGCTTATTAAAAATCAACTTATATCATTTGGGTATTATAATAAATTACATATTTGAAAATTAGACTCAAAATAATACATTTTATATTACTAGACTTTCTTAAGATTCTATGTGTAAGTGCTTCAAATGTTTAGTCCAACTATGACAAACTTTTATTTTCTAGAAAATCACTTCAACTTTTTAACCAAAAAGTGGACCCAACTTTTTGCACTAACCCATAATAGAAATTATTTCTAAAGTAATATGTCGGAGATGTGTGAATAAAATAGGATGAAAATTATAGAAAATAAAATATATTCAAATAACATAAACACCATAACATAGTATTTATTCTAAGAAAAAAATTAAAAAAATCTACCCTTCAAAATTCAAACAAATTTTAGCATCAACAACACCTAAAAGGTTCCCATATAAGCGTAATCCGAAGCCTTCTTGGGTGAGAACAACAACATATAAACATAGAGTGGTTTTGATAGCATAATGAAACCTTCTAAATATTTGAAACCTCCATTTC
Organism: Sequoia sempervirens; assembly: GCA_007258455.2. Taxonomy (NCBI): domain Eukaryota; kingdom Viridiplantae; phylum Streptophyta; class Pinopsida; order Cupressales; family Cupressaceae; genus Sequoia; species Sequoia sempervirens. Next base: position 381,803,265 of record VDFB02353493.1, on the reverse strand, counting down.
AAACACCTAATAAAAATGAGCAAACCAAGAAACCACCGATGGGAAACTACAAACCATGGGCCAAAACCATGATCCAAAATTACGTCGAAATTTATAATCAGAATCCAACACCCAAATACCAAGATGAGTCCATAAATTAAAAATAATATTTTTCTCACATCTATCATAATCTCATCATAATCCACTCACCAATCTAGGCATATTATTTTGGTTTTATTATCTCCAACCAAAGATGTCTTATAATGTGTCATAACATGCATCATAAGTTAGTCAACAAGTGTAATGCCCTCTTATAACTCAATTCTACATCATAGATGCTTCTACATTTCTAATTTGAGGGGTCTCTACCTTTTGGAGGCCATAAATTTTGATTTTGGAAGTCAAATGCACCTTTTCTAAATTAAATATCTAAGAGATATCCATGTTATAAGTCACTTGCTTTAATTAATGCCTGGTCCAACATTTTTTATGGCCAAAATAATTCCTTATAGCATAATTTTTTTTTTTGTACTCATTTTTTTTTTTTTTATCTTCTCAACATTATGATATAAAGTTGAGACATCTTTTATAACATTTTCTCACTTGTTGAACACCTTCCAAGAGAAAAGGGAATACCAACATTCTCAACTATCTACTAGGAGCCAAGAGGCTCATAGACTTACTTGACCTCCTAAATTTCTCTATGTTAATTGAATTCATTTTAATGTATCTATAACATTTTGTAAAGTGCTAACTTCCTCTAGCATTACCCTCCCATCTTCTACCATTGGTGTTGGATTTTGAGGAGAACATGACCCTCTTTTAGCAAGCTCCTCAAAAGTGTTTATAAACTATAGGTTCCTTACAAAAATTATTGGCACCTTAAGGAAAGGTGAGCCAATTTTTACATTACAAGACTTGCAAGATCATGTAGCATAGGTCTCATGTAGAGAGAACAATTTTGTGCTATAAAATTGAACCAAATCAATTCCACAGGTCACAATTTCACCTCAAATCAAACCATAATTCAATTCATTACAAAGTTAGATCTCATATTAAGAAATCATTTTAGATCACAAAGTTATAGGTTACCAAGTTGTACCTACCACTAAATAACCTTAACCCTTCTTTATCATTTTGAAAAATATACCCCAAAAATAGAGTTATTTACCTACTCTCTAAATAATTAATTGCATTTAATTGCCTTATTAATTTAATATTTCTAGATTCATTTTATTTATTTACATTGTATACAAATCGTTCTATATTAATCAATTATGGAAAATGCTCGAACATATATTTCATGTTGATCTTCCTAACATACCCACATAGGGGAGGGTATCTAGAATAGTTGAGCACCGTAATTCCGTACCTCTCAAAAATCTTACATGACAATTTCAAATTACTCACAATTTTTTATGGTAGCTTACTTGGAAAGTCGCATACTTATAACTAAGGGTTCAAGTCCACATCATCAAATATAATACCACATTAGCATACTTTATGTTGAGCTGTCCAAAAAGGTCCCAAAAATGTTAGACAAACAGTTGTGTACTATGTCATATTTTATTGTTTTGTTGATGTGACATCACATGACTTGTTGTCTTTATATCAAAAGAATACATTTCATTCAATTATTAGTACTCATAATCAACACTAATAACTTTAAAGTCACAATTACTAGTAATGTATTATTAAAAATATTGGACATTACAAAGAATAGTCTTATTCAATTATTAATACTCATGATCAACACTAATAACTTTAAAGTCACAACTACTAATAATGTATTATTAATTAGTACTCATAATCAACACTAATAACCTTAAAGTCACAATTACTAGTAATGTATTATTAAAATATTGGACGTTACAAAGAATAATCTTATTCAATTATTAATACTCATGATGAAAACTAATAACTTTAAATCACAATTACTAATAATATATTATTTAACTATTAGAACATGCTGAATTTATAGATCCTCTCCCTTTTGGAGTTTTTAAATCTCTATCCAAGACAAACTAGCCTAACTCCATTGTTGTGGCGAATGGGCGAAGTTCTAATTATGCATATTCTTCTCATTTTAATGTAGAAAATGGTGTTCTTCTGCTAATAATGCTTAATGATGCTTATTTCAAGATAAGCATTTGTCATTTAGAGGGATTTATTAAGAAATCTGATGCAGGAGCATCCAGTGGTGTGAGGGCAATCTTGCATCACCCAAAAATATGTTTTCCATTTATGTTCCTGTTGTTTGCTTTTTGTAGATGTTTTTGCATTTCTAGATACCCTTTTCATCGAATAAGAGTTTCCAACTTTCAGAACTGCTTTTCTGCTTTTTCTGCTCAACTGCTATTTTTAGCAGGTTTGAATTTGAAGTCATGGGAAAACATAAATTTATGGGAAGGTTCAGGAGGGAAAAATACAAAATCTGGCGAAAGAATCAGGTCAAGATCATTCACAATTTGAAAGTTATTCAAGTTCCAGTTTCTACTTTTTGCCCTAAAAAACCTTTCAAGCTCAGTTTAAGGCACTAAACGGTCCCGGATGGGCCTGAAAATTTGCAGAAACACCAAAGTACTTGGCCAAAGGCCTATTTTGTGGAAAATTTTCTTCTCGAGAGCTTTCCGAAAAGGTATTATCATTAAATATCCGACTATCGGATTAAAAGTTATGGCTGCTAGAAGTTGGTGCATATTTTAGAAATGTGCTAATTTTCAACTATGAATTTCAACTTGAATTTCAAATTGTAATTTTGGCGCCTAACCACCAAAACTCATATCTGGAATGTTGTTTTTGGTTCCAAACGGAAAAGAGGCTATTTAGGGGCTAGTTTCTGATTTTTGAGTAACTTTTTAGGGAAAGAAGTTTGCATGCTGCGAAAGGGGGATTTGGGTAATTTTCTGTAAGTCTATAATTTGCATGTAATATAGAGCTTGGGGATTTGAGATCCTCTGCATGTAAGAGTTCCATATTTTTGAATAAAAAAATATTATTCTCTATTTTGTGAGTATTGTTCTGTGTCTCAGGTTTGCTCCCTCATCAGGTGGTATCATAGCGGGTTTTCTTGAGCGTGTGAACAGATCGCCGATTGTGAGGTAGTTCGCACCAGGACCGTGGTTGTGGGTTCGAGGTATTCAAGATGCCTCCAAGAGTGATGCCTGGTAGGCATGGTGGTGGCAGAGGTGGCAGAAATGCTGGTGGGAGAGATCCATTGGCGGCCGAGGGTTATAGAGCCCTCCAGAGATAAATCGATGCATTGCAGGAACAAATGAGAAGAGGGTTAGACCCGGGAAGGAGATGAGAAAGCGAGGATGAAGAAGAGGTAGAAGACTCAGAAATAGAAGAGGAAGAAGAAGCTATTGATCAAGATAAAATGAGGCTAATAAAGGCCATTTTGAAGATTGAAAAAAGACCCAGAATAGAAGTCCCCAGTTATTCTGGAAATTTGAACCCAGAAGAGTTGATCGACTGGATCAACGAGCTAGAAGAATATTTCAAGTATGAAGAAGTAGAGGACCCAGATCAGGTTAAGTTTGCAAAATGAAGCTGAAGGGCCATGCCAATATTTGGTGGAAAGAGGTCCAATTGGAGAGAAATCAGAGAGGAAAAGGAAAGATCAGCAGTTGGGATCGCATGGTAGAGAAACTGAAGAAGCAGTTCATACCAGTAGACTACAAGCTAGATCTGTTTAAGAAATTGCAAGGGTTGAAGCAAGGAAGTAGATCTATGAAAGAATACACAGAATATTTTCACAAGATGATCATTAGAACATGCCATGCAGAGGCCAACAAGGAGAAGGTAGCCCGTTATCTTAATGGGTTACGACCGAGCATTCAAGAGGAGCTAAGCCTAGTCAGAATGACCACCATTGAGGATGCATACCAATTTTCTCTGAAAGTTGAGGAGAAGCTGAACAAAAGATTTGACAGCAAGCAAAAAGACTGAGGAGGTCAAAGAGGAAGAGGTAGTGGAAGATCTTTTGGGAGCCGAAATGAGGATGAAAGGAAAAATGAAGATGTGGGTACCAATCAAAGCCAGAGGAATGATAACTTCTACTGCCCTCGTGATCAAAACAGTGGTGATCAAAGAGGTAGAGGACGAGGAAGATCTGGGCCAGGGCCTGGAAGAGGTGGTTTCAGAGGAACTTGTTTCCATTGTGGTGAAGAAGGGCATCGAGCCTATGAATGTCCACAACACCAAGGAAGGACGGACATAAGGCCAGAAGGTCGTGGAAGGGTTGCACATGCAGATGAGGAGGTGCAGTCCAAGCATTCAGATGATGTTGAAGGGGGAGAAGCCCTAGTGGTTAGAAGAGCCCTTGTGACTGAAGAGGAGCCAGAACAAAGGAAGAATCTATTCCGCACAAGGTGCAAGTGTGAAGAAAAATGTTGTGATGTCATTATTGATAGTGGGAGCACCGATAATCTAGTGTCAGAAGAGATGGCTACGAAGTTGAAGCTAAAAAGGGAAAGGAATCCACATCCATATCAGATTGCCTGGTTGTAGAAAGACCACAAAGTTCTAGTCAATGAGCAGTGCTTGGTGAAGTTTAAGATTGGAAGCTATCGTGATGAGGTACTCTGTGATATCATCCCCATGGATGCATGTCACATGTTGTTGGGGAGGTCGTGGTAGTTTGATAGGCATGCTATACATGATGGCCATGCAAACACTTATTCCTTGATGAAGGATGGAGTCCGCCATAAGTTGAAACCCCTAAAGAAGGATGAAGAAAAGGTATGCAGTAGTGTTAGAATTTGTTTTGTTGATGGAAGAAAATTTTTAGAAGGCATGAAGCATGAGCATATGTGTTATGCATCGATTCCTAGAATGGAAAAGGAAGATAGTGAGAAGGTGCCAGTAGAAGTTTTTGGACTATTGGATGATTTTTAGGAGATTATTTTTGATAATGTACCTAAGGGTTTACCACCAATTAGGAAGATCAGTCATCAGATTGACTTGATCCCTAGAGCTAGTTTGCTAAATAAAGCAGCTCACAGAATGACTCCTATAGAAAATGAGGAGTTGAACAGACAAGTTCAGGATTTGTTGAGAAAGGGTTTGATTCGAGAGAGTCTAAGCCCATGTGTAGTACCTGCAGTACTAGCACCAAAGAAGGATGGGGAGTGGAGGATGTGTACAGACTCTAGAGACATAAATAAGATAACAATCAAGTATAGATTTCCCTTGCTAAGGATGGATGACCTGATGGACTGTTTGAGTGGAGCACAGTACTTCATAAAGATTGATCTAAAGAGTGGATATCACTAGATCTAGATTCAAGAGGGTGAATGGAAGATTGACTTCAAGACCAAGGAGGGCCTGTACGAGTGGTTAGTCATGCCTTTTGGGATAACCAATGCACCAAGCACATTCATGCGGCTCATGAACGAGGTACTGAAAGAGTTTCTAGGGAACTTTGTCATTGTGTACTTAGATGATATTTTAATATTCAATAAGTCCCTAGGTGAGCATTTGATGCATATTCATAGAGTCTTTGAAAAGTTGAGAGAAGAGAAATTGTTGATTAATCTGAAGAAGTGTAGTTTTGTGAAGAAGGAGTTAGTGTACTTGGGGTTTGTTGTCTCAGCAAAAGGTTTGAAGATGGACCTAGAGAAGCTGAAGGCTATTCTAGAATGGCCTACCCCAAGAACTGCTATTGAGGTGAGATCTTTCCATGGTTTGGCTAATTTTTACAGAAAGTTCATTAGAAACTTCAGTAGTATTTGTGCACCCCTAACTGAAACAATGAGAAGGGATAGAAAAGAGTTCAAGTGGAGCACTGGAGCAATGAGGAGTTTTGATTTGTTGAAGTAGAAGGTGACAGAGCAACCAGTTTTAGCCCTCCCAAATTTCAATAAGGTGTTTTAGGTGGATTGTGATGCCAGTGGTTGTGCCATTGGAGCAGTGATGAGCCAAGAAGGTAAGCCCATTTCCTAATTTAGTGAAAAGTTAAATGATGCAAAGAGAAAGTACTCTGTATATGATCAGGAATTTTATGCAATAGTTCAAGCATTAAAGAAATGGAGACATTATCTATTGCCAAAGGAATTTTTTTTGTTTACTGATCATCAAGCATTACAGTATCTGAGTAGTTAGGGAAAATTAAATCAGAGGCATATGAAATGGGTAGAATTTTTACAGAGTTATACCTTTGTTTTAAAGCATAGGAGTGGGGTTGAATAGGGTTGCAGATGCCTTAAGTAGGAGCCAAACATTGTTGATAGAGATGAAGATTGAAGTGGTTGGGTTCAATGAACTCAAGACATTGTATCCTGAAGATCTTGATTTTGCAGAAGCTTGGAAAGCTTGCAAGGAGCCTGTTACAGTTGATAGGACGAAGTGGCTGGATTTCATAATCCAAGATGGCATGTTGTTTAAGGAAGCCAATTGTGTATCCCAAGGAGTTCCATGAGGGAGAACCTGATAAAGGAGAAGCACAGTTGAGGAATGGCAGGACATTTTGGTCAGGATAAGACCATTGCCATTATCAATGAGCATTATTATTGGCCTCAGTTATCACAAGATGTGAGGAATTTTGTGTAGAGTTGTAGGGTATGTCGATGGCTAAAGGTGTGAGCCAGAATACTGGGTTGTATCAGCCTTTACCTGTACTAGAGAGGTGAGGATATAAGTATGGACTTTGTTCTTGGTTTTCCAAGGACATAGAGAGGGAATGATTCAATATTTGTGGTAGTTGTCAGGTTTTCAAAGATGGCACATTTCATCCCATGCTAGAAGACCCATGATACAGTCCACATTGTTGACTTGTTCTTCAGAGAAGTGGTGAGACTACATGGTCTACCAAAGAGTATAGTCTCATATCGTGATACAAGTTTGTGGGATACTTTTGGAGGACCTTGTGGAAAAAGTTGAAGATAGAGTTGAAGTTCAGTTCTGCACACCATCCACAAACTGATGGGCGACTGAGGTTGTGAATAGAAGTCCGGGTAACCTACTAAGATGCTTGGTAGGAGATAAACCTGGGACTTGACCTTACCCCAGGCAAAATTTTCTTACAACAATTTCACAATAGAAGTACCGAGTAGATCACCATTCCGATTGTGTATGGAGGCAAGTGGGGGCTTACAATAGTGGTTTACAATTCCCCGAGAGGAACGAATTTTAGCTGAAATCACATATTTTAGAAAATATAATGATTTAAGCCTTAAAAAGTTTCATTTTAAGGATTCCAATTGAAGAGGATTTGATCAAACCACCTTAGATCAAACCCCCTTGGATAGAACCTGCTAGTTTTAAACCATACCTATAAATGCGCCTCCTTTACACCTATCAAAATGCCGAAAAAAATCACTTTTGATTTAGATTTTGGGGATCAAATGAATTCATTTAAAATTTATTTCAAATGATTATGGTATTCCTCAAACAAGCTATCCAATGAATATAATTTTAATATGTTTTGTTTATGTATTTGTTTTTAAGTTTTATTAAACATAGGTTTTTCATTGAAAAAATGAATTTCTTTTGTTCTTCACATGTGGAAAAATAGAAGATTATCAAAAATAAAATGAAAATATGAGTGCACCAGATATTGAAGTCCTTGATCCAACAAAAAAAATTAAATTAAATTTTGACATATACAAAAAAAGTTACGCGTTATACGGTCTGGTGTCCGAATTATAATTTGTTTAACTTTGAAACTTGATTAAGGAAAAAATATTCAATAAAAAACTATCTAACCAAGTGGAAGCACTAGATATCAGAGAGTTACAAATCTAAATTTGAAAGAATTAGAATTTTATCCTTCACGGAAAAAGTTATGCATAATACAGCGCCACTTTTAAAAATGTTGTTTTCTAAAAAAATCTATTTTCGTGGAGATGGAAAAGAAGTAATTTGATTCCAAAAATTTTGAAAAAAATATTTTTAGAATCTACGCACAAAATTTGATGAGACTCTAGTTTGCACTCCATCTTTAAATTCCTCACATTTAGCTTATAGGTGCCCTAATGTGAAGATTTAGTTAAAAATAATAATTTTAGTGTCCAAATTTGGCCAAAAATTGTAAAACCACTATTATGGATCACCCCAGCCCTAGGACCTTCTAGGAATTGAGGAAGATGGACCAAGAGAAGAAGACTAGTGCTGAAGTCAAGAATTTGCAAGAGCACATCAAGAATATAAATGAGAATGTCGAGAACATATTAACAAGATGAATATGCAGTATAAGGCTAAGGCAGATCAAAAGAGGAGGTATAAGGAGTTTCAGATTGGTGATGAAGTGATGGTCCACTTGAGGAAAGAAAGGTTTCCAGTGGGAACCTATAACAAACTGAAGATGAAGAAGTTCGGTCCCTATAAAATTTTGAAGAGGCACGATTCAGGGAATGTATATGAGGTAGAGTTGCCAGATGGAGTCAACATTTCCCCTGTGTTCAATATTTCAGATTTGATAGAGTATCATGAAGGTGGCACAGGGAAGTACCAACGATGGAGCAATGTAACATTCCAGCACCTACTTCAGAGGAGGAGATTGAAGAAATCTTGGATAGTCATGTGGGAAGGAGTACTAGAAATAGGCAATATGAAGAATATTTGGTGAAGTGGAGAGGAAGGCCTATCGAAGATTCATCCTACTGTCTAAGGCAGAGGTTGACCGTTTGGGTTTTCCTCAACCATCTGAGACATGATAGGGTCACTTCTCAAATTACCCTAGGTGTCTGATGCAGGAGCATCTAGTGGTGTGAGGGCAATCTTACATCACCCAAAAAGATGTTTTCCATTTATGTTCCTGTTGTTTGCTTTTTGTAGATGTTTTTGCATTTTTGGATACCCTTTTCGTCGAATAAGAGTTTCCAACTTTTAAAACTGCTTTTCTGCTTTTTCTGCTCAACTGCTATTTTTAGCAGGTTTGAATTTGAAGTTGTGGGAAAATAGAAATTTATGGGAAGGTTCAGGAGGGAAAAATACATAGTCTAGTGAAAGAATCAGGTCAAGATCATTCACGATTTGAAAGTTATTCAAGTTCCAGTTTCTACTTTTTGCGCTGAAAAACCTTCTGAGCTCAGTTTGAGGCACTAAACGATCCCGGATGGGCCTAAAAATTTGCAGAAACGCCAAAGTATTCTGCCAAAGGCCTACTTAATGGAAAATTGTCTTCTCGAGAGCTTTCTGAAAATGTATTATCATTGAAGATCCGACGATCAGATTAAAAGTTATGGCTGCCGGAAGTTGGTGCATATTTTAGAAATGTGCTAATTTTCGACTATGAATTTCAACTTGAATTTCAAATTGTAATTTTGGCGCCAAACTGCCAAAACTTATATCTGGAATGTTGTTTTTGGTTCCAAACAGAAAAAGGGCTATTTAGGGGCTAGTTTCTGATTTTTGAGTAACTTTTTGGGGAAAGAAGTTCGCATGCTACGAAAGGGGGATCTGGGTAATTTTCTGTAAGTTTGTAATTTTCATGTAATACAGAGCTTGGGGATTTGAGATCCTCTGCATGTAAGAGTTCCATATTTTTGAATAAAAAAATATTATTCTCTATTTTGTGAGTATTGTTTTGTGTCTCGGGTTTGCTCCCTCGTCAGAATCTTTGACAGGCTTTTATAAATTTGCATTGCAAGTTGTGTTTATAAATCTCTTATTTCCAAGTAGTGTATACATCTACTGTTTTGCACATTGTCAAGTTAAGTTTATAGTGCTTAGTTTTACCCAGTAAAATCCGCGTGATATTTGAAATTCATAAATACATTCCCTAAAAGCAAGCGCTGTATTGTTTACTGTTTATGTATCAGATCTCTAGCTCCTCATAATTGAGGGTGACGAAGAGGTATTTATATGTGCAATATCATGGACAAATGCAGCATAATTTTCATTTTCATGGAGTGACTGAAAGTTACACTTTGTATCTTTTAGCCAGTTTGCATTCTCTTCGAATTTGTGTCATAGATTAACTGTCTTCCTAGATCTGTTAATTCTGGTGGTTATATCGGACATTAACAAATCGACCTTTTGATGTAATGGTAACCATGAGACCAACAAGCTCTTGCATTCTTCACTTGTATCTTCCTTTTCCTTCCATCCTCTCTACTGCTGCTGTAGCTATTTATGTTTCAGAGATTGTTCTATTGCATGCTTCTCTTAAGTCATTCTACAAACTAACCATTTTATTATATGGTGGTTGATCTTGAAGTTATATGATGTTCATTTTGATCATATTTTTGTGGTACTAATGTTTAGTCAATGTTCATGGCAATATTTTGAGATTTTATATAGGCATATGGTTTATAATAATCATCTTTATGTCCAAATTTTAAATGAAAATATTAAAATTTGAAGGTTATGTGATTTGGTAATGACTTTTTTAAAGAGAGATTGAAGAAAATTTTCCATGTTCTCAAAGAATTTTCTAAGTAGTGAGTTTATTTTCCTATCTAACCATATATTTCAGTCGCTACCTTGTCATTGCAGATGTTAATGATTTCATTATATAGATTGCAATTTCCTCTGTGTTTGTGTAGATGGACAACACTATTTTGGTAGGAGGTGAACAGAGAAATGGCAAGGATTTATCAAGAGCTGGGCATGTGAATGGCAATGTTCTATCCAACAGTGGTTCTAGTAATAGAATGGATTTGCTACACAATGCTTATGTGAATGGAAAGGACAATTATAATGACCCTATCAATACAAATGATTTTCCAAGTCGAAGCAATGATGGTATGGCTGGCAGGGATGAGTCCAGTGGTCATATAAATCACAAGGATTTTCCAACCAATTATATCAATGACAAGGATTTTCAAAGTAATGGTTACATTACTGGCAAGGATTTACAAAGCAATGGCCATATTACTAGCGAAAATTTTCTGAATAATGATTTTATGAATTGCAAGAATTTAAGTAATGATTATATGAATTGCAAGGATGGATGCAATGGACATGTTAATATCCAGAATTTGTTAAGAAATAGTCATAAGAATGGAAATGCTAAATATATGAATGGAGAGGATGAATGCAATGGCTCAGCTAGTCAAAATTATCTTAGCAAGCCATTAGACATTGAAGAATACAAAAAACATGCTCATACAATGGTGGTCGTTATTGCCGATTATTACAATAAAGTAGAAAGCTTCTCAGTTCTCAGCCAAGTAAATGTATGTGTTTGATAGAAGGTTTTAAGATTAAAACTATTTATTTATTTAATTGATATTAGTAATATATTTTGTTGCACTTATCTTATTTTCCAATGATGTTTTTAGAATTAATTTTATTGCAACTTGGATACTTAAGTTCTTGGATCCCTGATTGTCCTCCACAAAATCTGGATTCTGTAGAAAGCGTTCTTGCTTGTAAGACATGAAATGACTCTATCCAAATTGTGAAATTTTGTTTGATATTTTCAAATTGAATGGAATTTGAAACACAATTTAATGGTCATTAATGCATACATCATTTCTATGTTTATTTTTATGAGTGGTGGTAATGATCAATTTCTTTGTTTTGAACTTACTGCAGATGTGAAAGATAAGATGATACCTGCATTGAAACATTGGCAAAGTCCCAATTTTTATGCATACTTCCCTGCAGGGTTGAGCACTGCATCATTTTTAGGGGAGATGTTGAGCAGTGGATTTGCTATTGTCAGTTTGACATGGATGACATCTCCTGCCAAAAAAAAATAAAAAATTAACAATAAAATTAATAATAAAATTAAACCTACAAAAATCATTTTCATGAAAATATTCTTCTACAATCTTTTAAAATATGGAGAAATTTAATAATTTTTTATATAAATATATATCTTTTTTAAAAAAATAAAATAAAATTGTATTTCAGATTGCAGGAATATGTGAAAAGAATGTTAAGAGTGATAGCAACAAGTAGTTGCACAAACTATGGGCTTTCTCCAGAAAATGTTCGTGACTGCATATTAAAAGATGTTAGTGTTGGTTTACATCCAACATTTTTATGTGCTACGGTAGGTGAATTACAAATATTTTATATGATAAGATCTTATTTCAAATTATATAATTTGATTTCAATTAAAAAAATATTAATGGAATAGTTTATGATTACAGATTGGAATGACATCATCAACAGGTGTGGATCCTTTAGAAGGACTATCCCAAATAGCTCGGGAACATGACATGTGGCTGCATGTGGATGGTGCTTATGGTGCTGCTGCTTGCATTTGCCCTGAGTATCAACATTATCTTGTGGGAATAAATGATGCAGAATCCTTTGTTATCAATCCTCAAAAATGGCTTTTTACTAACTATGATTGCTCTTTACTTTCGGTAGAGGTGAGATTTTCCATTATTTTTTTAATAGATCTTGTGATTTCAATGCTGAAGTAATCATAGATACAGTTAATTAGGATTATTAATTTGGTAAATTAGTATTATTAATAAAGTGATTTAAGATTAGTAGTTCTTGCTAGTATGATTTCTGAATTTGAATGTGCAATTTTTTTTGCATCATCATTTCCACTCCGTGATCCATCATCAGGATAGCTGAGAGCTTAAGGAGAAAAATCAGCTATCCTAATGATGGATCATGGAGTGTGATTCAAAATGTTGATGCAAAAATTTTTACACAATTGAATCCAAAAATCATACTAGCAAGAATCAATATGGATTGTGGAAATGTGATATCATTAATTAGTAGTTTTGTAAAATTATTAACTTACATGATGAATTATATGTTTGAATTCAGGATTCAAAATTTTTGATTGAAGCATTGTCGATGAATCGAGAATATTTGTAAAACAAGGTTAGTTTTATTTTAATCTATTATTTTTTATTAAACAAATTTAAAATCTTATAACCATAAATGTAAACTATCTCATTGCAACAATTTAGTAGAATGTACAATTCATCTATTTATGATTTCACAAAGATCAAATAAAAAACATACAAATTTATATTAATAAATATGATGATATGAATGAGTACGTCATCAAACAAATATTTAAATGAATATATTTTATTTTATATATGATCACTAGAAATATTTTATAAAATAATTTTGAATATTATTATAAATAAAATTTTATCAAATTTATTTATTAAATGAATTTAATTTTGTTTATTATTACTTTGTGAATATAATTTAAAAAAAATGTTATTTAGCTTATTTCTATTTAAAAACTGAATGTTGTTTTTATTCAAACATTTGGTTGACCTTTTAAGATTAATTTAAAATATATATTAAAGTCATTATATTTGTAGGTATCAAGACCAAACAAGTGATAGATTATAAAGATTGGCAAATAGCACTTGGAACTCCATTTAGGTAGGTAAATCCATTTTATATGATCAAATTCAAATGATATATTATAATTGTTGTATATGCTTAACATTTACATTATTACAAAATTATATATATATATATATATATATATATATATATATATATATATATATATATATATATATATATATCTTATAGTTCTTTGTACATTTAAAACAATAAAGAATGTATAAATATAATGAAAACTATTATTTAATTAAGATTATTTATTTAATAATTTTAGTAAATATTGTAATAATATTTTTAAATAATTTATTCTTTTATACTATTTATTAAAGGTTTTTAGATGATTTTGATAAATTTTAATTTAGATAATTTTTAAAATATATAAGTTATAATAAAGATTTATATCTCATAAAAAAAATGTATGAGTAGTAAATTATAATTCAATCAAAAAATTATATATTGTGTTCAGATTTGTATTGTTTTAACTATTTTTTATGTTATATATTGTGTGTTTTAAGTAGGTCATTAAAGTTATGGATGGTATTACGTCTTTATGGAATTTCATAGCTTTAGACATCTATCAAATATCAAATTTCTCTTGCTCAACATTTTGAAAATCTTGTAATCAAGGATAAAAGGTTTGAGGTAATAATTGTAATAACCCCTTAATATGCAACCATTTTTTTTTTTTTGAATAAGATCTTGATACAACCACATACTATTTTCATGACTGCACTAAAACAACATAGAAACGATTGGAATGCATTCGTAGTCTATAGGCCTACACAAGGAGTTTTAATTTAAGAGTTTACAACTTGGTTGAGGTTTTCAACATTAATACATGATATGAATATGCAACAACAATAAGAAAACATGCAGAAATTCAAAACAACTTCATAACGAACATTCAGTACGAGTACTAGTTCAACTAGCAACCCCCGATAATGATCAGAGTTGGCAAGTCTTTGAAATCGATGAACACATCGCCTCGTTTATCCAACACTCAGGGGAGTTCACCGATCAGCTTCAACCAAAGATTGTTGAGGCTTATGAAGGAAAAATTATGCAGCTCAAATCTAATAAAATTCTGAAAGGATTGGTCATTCTTGAAAAAAAATTGATTATGATGATGCCTGAAATGATAAGCGGAAGTTTGTAGTGGACAAAAGTGATTATGTGGACCTTTGGGTCTCCAATGGTAGGAATCTCAGAGTCAGAAAAAATGTCCCACATCATGATAAGGAAAGGCTCATTAGTTTCTGCGAAAGATATGAAGTAGTGGCCTGGTCATATAATGATCTGGAGGGATACGATCTTGGTATCATTCAGCACACTATTGAGCTAACAGAAGGTGCAAAACTAGTCTGATAGAAACAAAGGCCATTCAACCCTAAAATTGAAGCCCTAATGGCACAGGAGAGCTAACTAAGCTCATTGAGTCACGCATTATCTTCCCAATCAAACATAGTACTTGGGTATTGAATCTGGTACCAATCCAAAAGAAGAATGGAGATATCCGCTTGTGTGTGGACTTTCGAGACCTAAACAGAGCATCTTTGAAAGACCTCTATCCGTTGCATTCTATAGAGTAAATCCTACAAAGGGTCGCAGGATCAGAAATGTTTTCTTTGCTAAATAGTTTCTCCGACTATAATTAGATACGAGTTAAAGAAGAGGATTAGCATAAGACTACGTTCACCATAAAGTGGGGGACATTTGCATATTATAAAATTCCTTTTGGTTTATCCAATGCAGAGGCAACATTCCAGGGGGCGATGGACATCACATTCAGTGAACTAATCAATAAGTTTATTCTAATCTATTTGGATGACCTTATTGTGTTCTTTAAATCTAAGGATGATCATTTTGATGATTTGGAATTATTTTTTCAAAAGTGCCAGGAGTTCAGATTTTCCCTAAACTCAAAGAAATGTGTATTCAGAGTACCATAGAGTAAGTTGTTGGGGCATGTTGTGTCTAGAGAAGGTGTTTCAATTGACCCCGAATGAGTAAAGGCTATCAAAGAACTTCCCCTTCTGATAAATAAGAAAGGTGTTCAGTCTTTCCTTGGCAAAGTAAATTTTGTTAGCAAGTTTATTTCTAATTTTGCAGGAATAATTAGGCTGATCACCCTGATGCTGAAGAAAGATCAAACATTCAAGTGGATGACCACAGCTCGAGAAGCTTTTGAAAAGGTCAAGGAAGCTATTTCCACAGCTCTGCTGCTGGTAAATCCAGATCAATCCAAGGATTTTATAATGTATACTTTCAATAGCATGACCGGTGTCGCTACTGTCCTAACCCAAAAGAATGATGAAGGAATAGGAGAACATCTAGTGGCCTTCTACTCCCGGACCCTACAGGAATATGAGGAAAAATATAATTTCATCAAAAGGAAATCCTTTGCAATAGTGAAGGGACTTAAGAAGTTTTGCCATCTAATTTCCTGCAACAAGGTGCTTGTGTATGTTGCACATTCTAGTGTGCATGAATATATCATGGAAGGGGAGATCACAGAAAAAAGGGCTAATTGGATCACCAAGATCCTTGAATATGACATTGAAGTCAGGCCTACTAAAACTATTAAAGGAAGAGGACTGTGTGAGTACCTGGCACAAAATGAGGAGGTACCTGTCGCAGAGGAGCAATAGGAGCTTGTCTTGATGAATGAATTTGAATTGGAAGGCTGTTGGCTGACTGACAGAATGAGGTTCATGCAAACTGGAAAGTATTCGCCAGGTCTCTCATCCCAAAAAAGGAGGTATTACCGGCTACAAAATTGTGGATATACGCTAATAGAGGGAGTCCTTTTCAAAAGGAATTTTAATGGCGTTCTCCTGCGATGCGTCACTTTGGAGCAAGCAAAGAGAATCCTCGATGCGTTCCATAATAGCTTTGTGGGCGAACATTTCTCTGCCAAAACCACCGCCATTAAAATCATGCATGCTGGCTATTATTGGCCTACACTTTTTAATGATTCCCACTCTTTTGTGAAGGCTTGCAAGAAATTCCAGTTCTTTGCTGACAGAAGGAAGAATTCTGCAATACCCCTAAAACCCATAGTGTTGGATGAACCATTTGCACAATGGGGTCTGGACTTCATTGGAATGATCAACCCAATTTCTAGCATCGAACACAAGTGGATTCTGACCGCCACAGATTACTTCACAAGGTGGATGGAGGCTATTCCCCTTAAAAGCACAACAAAAATAGAGATTGTAGATTTCCTCGAGGAACTAGTGACAAAGTTCGGCCCTCCAAAACTATCATTTCAGATAATGCCAGAGCTTTCCTAGGCACAAAGGTATGTCACTTTGCATTAAAGAATGGCATATTCCTCAAGACATCATCAAACTATTACCCATAGGGAAATGGTCTAGCAGAGTCAACGAACAAAAGCTTAGTTCGACTTCTTAAAAGGATTGGCTCGAAACACTAAAGGGAATGGCATAAAAACCTCCAAAAAGCACTCTAGGCAAACCACATAACTCTTAACAAAGTCCTTAAAACTTTTCCTTATGAGTTGGTATACGGGAAAGAGGCGCTGTTAATTATCTCCATGGAGATTCCAGAAATACAGTTGTTGAAATCTCTTGAGATAGAACAAAATGAAGCCATGGAGGTTCGGCTAGCCGAACTGTTGGAAGTACAGGAAAAAAGGAAGAATTCCCTAATGACTATGACAAGTTTTCAACAGGTGGTCAAACGTTGGTTTGACAAGAAGGCTTCCAACCAAGGTCTAAAATGCGGAGACTTAGTGTAAAAGTATGATAAAAGGGTTTCTAAGCTAGGTTAGCACGGTAAATTTGATAGCCTATGGGAGGGTCCCTTTAAAATCATTTGGTGCAAAGAACACAACGCTTTTGAGCTAGAAAATATGGAACAAGAACCCTTAGGAATCTTGATCAATGGGATTCATCTTAAGTTGTTCCATTAGGCATTGAGCCCTATTTTTGTACATATGTAAATAGAGCTTTTATTTTATTTATGTTTCTTTGGCCGGTCTTTTTTCTGAATTAGTTTGTGCTTTGGAAAATTAACCCATTATTATTGGCAGGTGGAATACCAAAATTGCTTTACAAAGAACACACCCATGTGCACATAAATAATAGAATGAAAGTTGAGAACCCATAAAATTGAAATACATAATGAAGGAAGGAACATGGATTTTCTTTAAAAGGAAGATATATATCTATTTATATATTTTCTTTACATTACAAAAGTGGCTGGGAATCCATAACCAAAAATTTACAATTATTCGAGCTATTATATATATGGTGGCCTTTTTCAGGCTTATATACAGGCTATAAGGCAGACATTTGTTGAGCAGGCAGGGAGACATTTGTTGAGCAAACAGGGGGGTTTTCATCCAAAGGCATGGCTAGCGGCAATTGATGCATTAACAATAGCGTCCAATTCTTCCTCATCCACAGGGTCTTCCGCAGCACTGGCAGCATCATTCGGCACAACCGCCATTGGCGGAGGGAACCCCAGATTCTGAAAATCAGTATACAAATCTATGTCATAGAAGGTTATTACGTTGTAGCTATGGAACAAGAAATGTAGGGCTTGAGTAACCCTCTGTTGGTGCTGGTCATGAGTCTATAGGCATAATCCACTAAGGAACATTAGCCAAACGACAACATATTTTTCCTTAATAAAGCGACGCAGGTCGCTGGCTGACGACAGGCCTACCCCATAGGCAACATGAGCAACAACCTCACCGAGACCATTCAGGTACTTTTTGGGGAAGATTTCTTTAACAAGTTTCAAGATAAGTGGCCAGCGGACGTTGATGTCTAGCATGGATGCTATGAAGTGGGAGCATATGTTGGTATTCACCTGATACTTGTCCTCATACTCTATGCAATCTTTGCCTAAAACCCACTTTATCGCTACCAGGACTAGAGAATGCTTATTCGTGGTCATCCATTTCAACCTCCTAGTAGAAATCTCCCCTAGGAATGTCGTTTGTGACTTATATGAGGTGAAATGAACTGGGGTGTCCATAGGTTCTAACACTATTCCGAGGCTTTTGAGCAAATGCCAAAATTTATCTCACCTAACCTATGAGAAGGCTTGCTTAAAACTCTACTAATTGACCTATCACTGTTCTAACGCTAAGTATGATTTCCTCACTACTTACTGGCCTATTTATAGAAAAATGATAAGACGCATGCTAATCCGCTTCGAAAAAATGTGATATTAAGTTAGTTGCTAACTTGAAAGGCGTGCCTATGTTTTCTCACATTTTTGGGCCAGTTGCATTTGTGATAGCACAACTCAATGCGTGCTTGATTAATAGGAGCTAATTAATTAGCTTTAAAAAGGTGGCACTCGTTGGTAGTGAGACATATGGTCGTAGACTATTGTGTCATCTCTCAAGCGTGTCCCAGAGTCCAAGGCAATATTCATATCTTTTTAGGCTGTGATCATTTGCTTGGCGTAATCATTACGGCCGAGATATTAATTGCCATTGCATACTAATGCAAGGTTAGCAAGCAAATTGGTGGCTCAAGTTCCAAGGGGATCACAACGTATCACACAATTGCCAAACTCAATGATGAACTCCAGCTGCCTCAAAATGGCAAGTAGTTCATTTTGCACGAATTGCAAAATTAATAGTACATGTCGAATTAAATGCAAAAGGCATGCTTTCACCTACCACCTTGAAGAAAGATTGGAAAATATTGCATGAAAAGGTCTAATGTTTCAAAGTATTTTCACAAACACCAAAGGGCTAAAGTGTAGAGTTATTCTTCTCCTATGTATCCAGAGCCGAGAAGAATTGTAGAACTAGGAACTTGCAAAAATCTTCAGAGAAAGAAAAATGTCAGAAACTTCATCTCAGCTAATGCAGGTAGAAATTAGCTAGGAGCTGTTTACGGCTATGTGTTCTTCAGAAGAGGTATATGTCTATGAATATGTGGCATATGCTACGCCTTGTATACCTAGCAGGCCAAGGAGGGCCTATACAGAAGAATTGAATAGGCCCAAGAATTGTAGAAACCTGAAAAGGGTGGAGGAAAAATGGGATAATATCTACGACCCAAGGCTTGCAAAAAACCCTAAGTCCCTTAGAGAGGCAGCCTGTGCAAGGTTATCCGCACCAAAGGCAGACCAATCTATGGCACAAAGAGTTTGGTACAGTGGTCTCCCGCAATACATGGTCCCATTAGTGCACTATTGCCCAAAGGTAGTTGATGCTGCTATCCAGTGTTATAATCCTGATACCCACTACATTGAAGGCCGCAGCTTGAGGGTGCACATCACTCCACAGGCTATCTGGCACATGTTATATGTCCCAAACCCAACTAAGAGAAAAGAGAATATCGAGCCCTTTCGCCTAGGAAAATGAGAGAAAATATGGAAGAAGATGAGAAAGAGCTCAGAGTTCTTGTTGGAGGAGACTAGTAAGAAAGGCATCCCAGCTGCTAAAGTGCCAAGTATTCCATTGTCACGTGGTGCATTTCGTGACGATCTCTAGGATGCCATGTCCATGCTAGCCTTTGTGTGCAGCCGAGACTCTGATGAGAAGATAGATACCTTTCAACTCAGATTGGCATTTCAATTTCGTAAGTAGCATGAAATCTTCTAGTATGATTTTGTTGAGTTTATGGTAGAAGAAATGATATGAAAATTTGAGAATTACCAGGGGGAGAAGAAATTTAGGTTTCTTTCTTTTCTGGTCCACATGTTTCTGCATTAGAACCTGGATTTCTTCACTTGGTATTTTCTGTTATCAATTTTGATAAGAAAAATAAAAGGAATCCAGTATCCACATGGACGCCTTTTCTTTCCACATCATACGACTATTATACATTTTCATACTATTTATAGCTCCGGTCTTGCATGATTTGATCGAAAAAGGTGATATAATCTGGCTCGATAAGGAGCAAACTGGATTTATGCAGAGTTTCACCCCTACTTGTGATTGGTTCTTAGGAAAATATTTTACTATCCTCTGGATGTGGGGCTTTACTAGGAAACCTTTCCTACTCCTAGCCTGCGTGACAGATAGAGTGCTGGCAATGGAAATGTTCTGACAGGTGCGTATCATTGATTTTACTTTTTGTAGCAACGAAAAGGTCAAGAAGAAGGGATTCTTCTCTTGTTCGAAGAATTTCAAGTCGGTGACTTTGATAAAGAAATAATCAGACCAGTTGTTAGAGGATAAGATGGCCTATCTAGGGTTAGTACTGGTAGATGATAAGTGGGAAACAACCCTTTTGACAACTTGTTAGAGCCACATATGAAGGTTACCCATGTTCCTCGACCATACTGGGAGAAGCGGCATAACCCGCGGAGGGACAAAGATAAGAATTTTGTTGAATTGGCGCGTATCCCTACGCAGGACACTAGAGGTCCATGGAAAAAGTTCTACTTTGCTATGGCAGTGGCCCAAGATAAAGTCCCCATGGAGCGTGGCATGTACAACATGTTAAAGAAAGATGAGGAATGGAGTGAAGAAAAAATAGCGGCTTTCTGGAAGTATCACTAGGAAATAGCACAGTTGGATGCTCCTTACAATAAACTGAAGGATGACCAAGAATTTGAAAGGTGGTGGAAGGAAGGCCATCCCAGCCTGAGTTCTAGCTTTAATAGGAGCAGGGACCCAGAGGAAGAATCCGAGGAGCTGGAGGAGGAAGCGGTGACGTCGGCTTCCTCTGTGCAAAAGGAGAAAGTCCTCAGATAGCCTGCCTATGTAGCCATGAACGTGCGCTTTAATATATCAAGAGGCTCACATACACTCACTTGGGCTGCAAAACCAGCCAAGCTATCACTGCAACAAATGGAGATAACTTCCAAAGCCCGAGAGACCCCACCTGCGAAACGGCAGCGCATAGAGAGTATTATCAGAGAGGGTTGACAAGAACCCACCGGAGGATGAGTACTCGCAGCTAGCCAGGAACCTGAGGCTGAGGAAGAGTCATTGATGATTCTGGAGCCACCATCAACCAGTCAGCAGGTAAAGTTCAATCCTTCTACTCTTGCTTGTCTTTCCTTGGTATCTACTCCTACCTTACTAGCGATCCCTACCATAAGTGCTGGCACTCTGCCTTCTACTTTTAGTCTGACATATTCAGTAGGTTTCACCCAGTTTTCATAGACTACTCTACTCGTCTTTACGCCTCCACAAATCCTTACACTGGTCGTTGCTGCTCAGACCTTCCTTGCCTCGCTTTCAGAAAGCATTCCCCCTGTGAGTGCTCAGTCTTTTTCTGCTATGATTGCAGATCCTCTTCTGTCGCAATAGGCTGACACCCCATTGACAACTCCTCCAAAGTCCCAGCCAATGAGCCTTACGGCTGATTCCCCAATTCAGTCATTACAAATGACTAGCCCTACTATTAGTTCTCAAACCAAATTATGGAATGTACCCCACTTCTCTCCACAAACTGTCACTCTCCAGAAGAAACAAATGCCTACGCCTATGAATATTACCTATCCCTATGCCCTGGCTTCTGGTGCTTCTTTCGCAGGTGGACTTGTTTCATCGCCAGCTGAATTCATAGCATAGATAGATTGTGGAAAGGAGGCACACGCAAATAGAATGAGAAAATGAAAGGAAAAAAGATGATAATGTTTCTGCTGAGCCAAGAGTACAGGCTCTTTACAATGAGGCCCGACAAGAATTGAAGTTCGCCACCATGTACCCTAGGGTAAGCAAGCCTCAGGGAGAAATGCACCCAGGAGACTATAAGATATATGCGGTAGGACTCGACATGAATGTAGCATGTCCGCAAGACAAAGTTGAAATCATGGAGGAAACGCAATGGGTGGTCACTTCCGACTTCCTTAAAACTATTCGCCAGCTAAAGAAAAAGGATGAGCAGCTAGGGAAAGGGTTAGTTTTCTAGAGAGGAATAAAAAATCCTTAGAGGAAAATATTGCCCACATGACTGAAAGGGCGCTAGAAGTTGAGGATGAGAGGAACCGACTTCTAGGAGAAATTCCAAAAGGTTGCCGACCCTAGCATAATAAAAGAGTTACAAAGCAAGAACCAAGAGGCGGAGCAAAATTTGCAATTGAAGAATGAAGAACTGGGGCGGCTTTGCCTTGAGTATAGTCAAGAGATGGCATAGGGAAAGGAAATGTTGGAATGCCAATAGGCTCAATATGAGCATAGAATCCAAGAGAAAGAAGCTGAATTTAAAGACTCAAATAGATGAAGAGCTCCGAGAGACAAAGGCTTCTCTAGAAGAGCACTTAGCAAATCACTCCCGAGCCGAGAAGAACTGTAATAAAGAAATGAGCAGCTCTACGGAGCAGCTGGCGTCTGAGAAAAGGAAAAGGGTGGAATCGGTTGAAGCCATTATTTCAAGAGATGTGAAAATGGCTTCTCTTAAAGGCTCACTCCAGCCTCCCTCCACACAACCAGACATTATTCCGCTAATTAGGGAATTGTATATTTCTTACTGGGAAAAATTAAAGCCTTTTGCTTAACACTACAGCCTACCCTTTGATTCATTGCCAAGGCATCAAGGCTCAGCCAAGAGGCCCATGATACGATTAAGCAGTTCCCACGGTTCATCTTGGAGAGGGTTCCTGAGGTGAAAGACCTGCTCACCAAGCTATACTTGGTCTCTGATGAGAACCTTGCCGGAACGGGTATTGAAGATCGGGATGCTGCTGCTCAAACAACAAACAAATTCATCCATTGCCACTTCGCCTTCCAGTGCACTAAGGCCACCGCAACTATTCTAAGTAAGACATTGGATAGCGTATGGAGAAGTTTCTCTGAGTTAGGCAAGATGGGACTACCGTCCCTGTTCCTCAAGGATGGCTCTATTGCCATGACTGAGTAGATTGCAAAAATTATAGAGGAGAAGGAAAATGACCCGGAGGCTTTTAGGGAGTTTAGCCACCCTCCCACGACAACCGACATTGAGGGAGTCATTCATCCCCTCTCACAACTGCTATTTCATATACAAGCAGGGGCCGGTTTACCCAATATGTTGCCTCACAAAGAAACTATTGATCTAAGTGGAGCACAGGAGAATTTGTGCAACATAGTGAAGCCATCTGAGGATGAATGGTCACCTTTGCAGGCAGTGCTTTCCAATCTCTGACTCCATTATTCCAATAGATAAGATTCTAGTTTGTAGAACTAGAGAAAATTTGGGTTCTCCGTTCCTTGGTCGGAACGCCCCTGATAGTCACCAAAAGTTGTTAATAGATATTTAACTAGCTCCCCTTCGGGTTTATTTTTTATGCGCCAGCCTATGCATCGCCAAGTCTGCTCGACCTTTTATCAAGGCTTTGATCTGTCATTCCACACATCTACTCTTCGTAACATCGAGTATCAACATTCCCTTTGGATCCCTGGAAACTTCGTTGTGCTTCCACGTGTCGCCGCTGCGGAATGCTTTTGTTTCTTATTTCCTTGACACCTCATCAGGCTGTGAAATGCTGCCATGATGCCCTCATTCCTAAAAGGTGCTGGTAGGCCCCATGATTGTTGACTGATGTATGCACTTGCTACGTGTCGAATGTTCACAAATTCTTCAGTGTAGAGATGAAATCGCAACTGCAGGCAGCAAAATGCTGCCACGCGTCTTTTGCACCTAGTTGATAAACGTTCCATCCATTGTGATAAGGTACTTGGTGCATTTGACATGTGTTGCATTTTTGCAAATCCTCTGCAATGATGGGAGAAATATTTATGCGGGCAGTGAAAGGCTGCCACGTGCCTAAGCAGCAGATCTATTATGCAGCTGATGAACCAGATAAACCAAATAATGCTATTGATTGTTGCTCGTCATAATCATTCACGACAACGGATGACACTTGTCTGATCGGGCCTATCTAGGACCATTGCCATCATTACAAAAGATTCACTTGAGCCTAGAATGACCAGATGCCTTGTTCCTGGTTATTTCTTTTGCAACGACTTTAGGGAATATTGTTTTTATGGCATCATTGTAAGGGATTGCAGGATCTTTTCTGTTATCGCTCTCTAAAGTGGTGGGAGGTTTTCTCTGCTATATATACTTTCTCTATTGATAAGAAAGGGTCCAGAATTTTGGAAAATAGACTGATTTTAGTAAAGACGCTAGGCCTTTATTACTGTTTTATTTAATTGCAAAACTCTTAGACTATACCAATTGTTCGGCCTTTCTTTTTTTCATGCTATTTGATCAAACTGTGAACTGTATTTTATATTGTCTTAACACTTCATTTGAGAACTTCTATATATGTTGGATGCAAGTTTTCTTACCTAGATCATGTCTAATGACTCTTCTTAGCAGT
Source organism: Sequoia sempervirens (assembly GCA_007258455.2). Classification (NCBI taxonomy): domain Eukaryota; kingdom Viridiplantae; phylum Streptophyta; class Pinopsida; order Cupressales; family Cupressaceae; genus Sequoia; species Sequoia sempervirens. The sequence goes on along the minus strand of VDFB02353493.1, from coordinate 381,778,806 downwards.
AAGAATGTATGCAACGATATTTTATGTCAATAAATGAATTGTCTATGCTATAATCTTAACTCTCTGATGTTTTGGAATACAACAGCACCATTCAGGCCCTTAAATCTATGATTTATCGTGCCCATCATTAAATCTTGGCGCATCGCCTTAGGTTAGAATTTGCTTTTTTATATTCGCTTCCTTTTCCCTTTCCAAACCCCATTATAGAAGAAGTGGACTTCTCTAAAAATTTAGAGGTTACTCAGTTTAACGCAAAAGGTCCCCCTTAAACTGAGTTTCTCATAAGACTTTGTTACCTCGTCAAATTTTGGTGTCAACAGACTACAAAATAAAGGGTTTGACCTACTAAACCCTAATTCTATGTAAGAGAAAACATAAAACAATTATAAGCACATTTTTATCTTCAATATTTACAAATCACTTCAATGGAAAGCTCTCAAAAAACCCATATTGAATCAGGCCTTAGTTTCCTTCTTTGACATCTAGAAGTAACCTTTGCAACAATGTGACAACATTTCATTATAACTTTGCAAATTTTTTAGAGGTATTATGAATTTGCAAAACATGTTCTTCTCTCCATCATATTACACCAACTCTTCTAGAACTTGATCCTCTAATTTGAATGACATGAAGGCCTTCATTGGTTTTCCCTTTGAAATCAATGAAAACATTATGCCAACATCACCCCCCTCTTAGTAGATATTTGTGTCCCAACATAGATAGAAGTAGAGAGGGAATGTGGGTGGGAGAAATGGAGAGAGAGAGAGAGGGAATGGTGAGATAGAGAGAAGTAGAAAGAGAAGGAAAAAGTCATAGAAAGAGTGGGAGAGAGAGAGGGAGGGAGGGAGAGAGAAGTTAGAGAGATAGAGCGTAGATAGATAGATTAGATAGGGAAGAAGAGAGAAAGAGGTAGGGAGGGAGAAGTTAGGGAGAGAGGTAATAGAGGGATGTTATAGAGAGTAGAGATAGAAGGATGAAAGTGGAGAGATTGAGAGAGGGAAGGGTGCATGGAGGGAGAGAGAGAGGTATAGAGGGAAGGTGGGTGGGAGGAAGGAAGAGAGAGAGAGAGAGAGAGAGCTTAAAGGAGAGAGATAGATAGATAAAGGGATGGAGATAGTGAGAGAGAGGTCTAGAGGATGAGAGATAAATGACAAGTGTGAGAGAAATATGATACAACTTGTTGATTATTGAAATTTAACCTCCTGATTACTGAAATTTGATATATTGATTATTGAAATTTGGCTGTCTAAAAATTAGTTCAAGCAAAGAAAGACAAAGATAAAGAAAAAAATAAAGAGTTCAATAAAATGCATACTCAGAAGTCATCATTCAAATTTGGCGAGATACAAATGGCTTGCATTAGGAAATACCAAGCCTTAGGCTTGATCATCTGAGCCATTTGGCACTCACCAAATGGTCATTTTGGGTGAAAAACAAAGGAAACATCTTTTTTGTGTACATCTTTTTACACTTACTCATTGTTGGTTCTTTAGGTTTTTAATGTTTGTTAGTTTGTTCACCATTAGAGTTGTTCTCTAGGTTTTATAGATGTAGCCACTATAGCATAAGTATGTAAACAATTATCTCCTTGACCGGTTGTTGATATTTTGGATTATTTTTTGGAGTGAGGGGTGTGATCTAGGCCCTCTTCTTATAGAATCTCTTCTAGCACATTTGTTGGTGTATCTATAACATGTATATTTGAAAATGTTATAGCATTCAAATCTATTACATATTTAGTGTATGTAATGGTCTCCTACCTATTATACAGATGAATATCAATGAGTTCAGAGAAGGATTGTTAAGTAGAAGTATTTATTTTACATAATCTATTTGTTGTTATTATATTTATTTTCTTGTCATGTTTGGATATAACTTTGTTTCCCAATAAGGAATCAATTAGTAGGAATTTTTATCATCGACGCTGTTGGGTAAAAATTATGTAATCATCTTTTCGATAGATTACACAACTAGGACTTTAGCCACAACTATGTGAGATGTGATCTCTCCTCTTGGAAAGGGGAGGCACCCTTCTTACTACTGACAGAAGCGGTAGTAAAACAAACAAAGTAATTACAAAATGTACACAATACTTATGAAGTGAAGGGGGTGTGTTACATTCATCCTTCTCTCTTTTTTTAGAGAAGATGTTTACAATGCTTCACTGTTGGAAGTTCTTAATTCACAATAACTCTAAACTAACAATGAGTAGTAATTCCAATACCTTTATCTTGTCAAAGCAAAGCATAGAGGTACCAGAAGTGATTAACAATAAACTAGTAAAAATAAAAGGGAAAGCTCACGAAGGCACAAAGTCGTTCCGTAGCTTTTTCAATGGTGAATCTTTGAAAAGTGTGTCATTTGTCACGTTAGAAACACAAAGTCTTCTTAGACACAGCAATTCCTCGAATAGCATGAACAATTACAAGTGAAAAGTCTTGTAAATTATCCAACCAAAGTATTCAAATAGCATGAATAATTACAAGCACAAAGTCTTGTAGATCATTCAACCATAATATCCAAAACACAAATGAAAATCTAAATAAAGGATGTAACACAAAGTTTACATGAATTACTTAGAGTCCTTCAGATTCCATAAGCTAATCACCACCAAATGAGATCAATTCATAAGATTATCGAATCCAACACAAAGTATGGTTTGCAATCTTCTTCTTTATTGATCAATTTTCATTCACAAAGTATGAACACAAAGTTTCACAATTTTGCTTCAAAAAGGGCAGCAGTTTGTTGCAAAATACTAAAAGATAAACTTTACAATAGAAATCCCTCCCATTATATAGAAAGAGGGAAGAGAAAAATTAGGAATCTAATTGAGGAAATCAAGGAAAGTTAGGTGAGTGATTTTAGGAGATCTCACCTAACTTGGACCAAAGTCAAAGTGTAATTTTTTTTCAAAAGGTTACATCTTCAAACTTGGTGCAATTACAATTTACAAAAAGACATATAAGATGTCAGGAAATATTTACAAGATGCATAAAGGGATGTGTTGATGGTGTTTTATGTACAACAACAACACAGACAAGATGCAATATCCTATCTCTCTTGAAAGGTAAATCTCTATTAGCAAGCCTCAAGAGATAACTCCAAGGTCTCTAACGTTAGGTCTTGAAAATCAATAAACAACTCAGTGATAAAATGTGAAAATGCTGGTAATCACAATGGGACCTTACTACAAGCAAACTACTGAATCAATTTTATCAGATCTAACACTCTGAGGATACTTCAATCCTAGATTTAACCCAATAATCAAAGAAATAGAAAAAGAATAAGGGTTTTAAAGAGATTTATAAATCTAATACTACTCCTAAGATCAACAATGAAAGTAACCAACACTCGAAATGGACCAATCCCTCAAAACCGATCTCTGCTTGATCCTGATAAATCTGCAATCTTACAGAGAATAGTGGAATCTTCTGAGATGTTAGGATTTTCAAATCATAAAAATTCATTCAAATAACCCTATTGCAGTTAAAATGAACAAACCCTCACAATCAAACTAAGCACACTAAATATGGAGTCCAGGCTAACTTTGTAAAGCAACTAACAATTAGTTGGTTGTGAAAAGTATGGACTCGGAGATTGCTGCAACATTCAAGTATTAAATCACAAATAGTATTAAATCAAATCTAATCTTAGTATTAACCTTCTCAAAGCAATTTTAAAGATAGGACAACAAGAACCATGCAAAACAAAAGAAAACAAGTATGGCACCACTTGAGTCACAATGTCATTTCTTGTATTCAAATTGTTCACTGTAGCAACAATTCTAGCTTTTTGTTACAATACTTGCTTGAGGGAAACTGCCTACTAACTTACTGTACTTCTAATTGGCTCTATTCTATATTCTAGTTACAAATTCTAACCTTCTAACCCTTTACAAATGAGGCGACATGCCCAATAAACATAATTCCCCAAGAACCCGTCAGACAAGCAAGGGTTTCACAGCAATAACTCGGCACAAGCACTCGGCCAAGAGTCTTCGAAATCGGTCAAATAGGCATTAAATGCACATCCTGTCCAAGTTAGCCTAGGATCTGTAAATCAGCTCGAACGATGCATGAGAAGATAATAGGGAAGCACAAATCGTGCCACAGCCTATCATTAGCTCCCTTCCCTATTATCTTTACTTTCATTTGACTCTGTTTGTACCCTCAAGAATGCCCCATCTAAGTCAGCCACTGATGGAAAGGGAAAAACCCTAAGTTGTCTTTCGATGGACGCAATCTCGTCCCTTGAGTGTTTGACTGACTTATCCCAATCCGCCTTATACACCAATTACTTATCAATAATTGCAAGGTAGGTGACTTCATCATCCAACTGGTGCTCAGAAATGGAGACATCATCAAGTGGCGTATAAACATCCTGCCACCATTCTTTCAATTGTTCCAGACTCAAAAATTCGGGAGCGATCTTCCTTCATCCCATCATTATCTCAAAAAAAGCAATGCAACCATTGTAGACATTAGAAAGGGTGTCATCAATGTGTCTTCTTTGTTTGTAAATCTTTTTCAATACTTTCTGCCTAATTTTCAATGCCTCGGACCAATCCCAAGGTTTGGAAGCTCTAGAGGAAGGAAGAATTCCATCACTTATCAACCTGTCCTGGGTGTACTCCATGATGGTTCTGGTTTTCTGTAGAAGAAGATCCATATCTTCTTTATCTTGTGCCAACACTTGTTTCAACCACCCAGTTATCATGATACCATCCTTTCCAGTTGACAGAATTTCCTTGATAGTTTCATCACCCTTTATTTACACCCCTTTTAACCAATTTGTAGTGGTTAGGGTGGAAGCTTTAATCTTCTCTAGCTCAGTGATGGTCTCCTGAGGTAGAGGACTTGTAGCAGAGGAAGAAGGGTTAATGGATTGCAGGGGATTCATTAATTCCTCCAAGAATTTCCTGAGATTTTAATTTTCTTTCTTTAGCTCCTACCTGGTCTTCACTTCCCTTCTCAATCTATCCACAATAACTGTACTCGAGACCTCATTGTCTTGAATATCCTACCCAATTGATGTAGGCCCTAGACTGAAAGTTTGAACATTGTAGTCCTCTCCAACTACATCTCTGTTTTTACCTGGAGCAAAGGTGGCAATGTGAATAACTCGAGCATGAGCTTTATCTCTTTCAATCCTTGAGATCACCCTAGCCTTCTTCCTACCTTTACCCTTTCCAATTTTGGCTAGTAGTGCATCCCAATTTGGTGGGTTATCTTCTACAACAACTTGTTTTCTCTTTATCTCTTTATCCAGCCACTCTGGAACAGTGGATTCCAATTGCACCTCAGCCTATTTTTCCTCTTGCTGATCCTTAGGTACCTCCTCACTTAAATTCTATTTCTCAGGGGTCTCATCAGTTTCACTTTCCTTCTAGTTAGCATGCTCCTCTTCATGTGTAGTTGAGGGATCCTTCACTGCCTCTTCTCCTAGAGGAGATTCAACTTCTTCAGTTCTGACAGGGTAATCTGCATATGTAACCATGGGGGACAACATTATCTTCTCAATCTATGCCGCTGCACTATGAAGATTGCCCTCATGGAATTCCTCCCCTTTTGTGCCTGGATCTTCATCAACCTCTTTTGTCTCACCTGGTTCACTTTAGGTTTCATGAGTGGAAGGAACATCACCATGTTGCACGTCATGAGAAACAACTGGAGGAGGGCCAACCTCAGGCACACTGCCCCTGGGAGAAGGAGTCCTTGACCTCCTTGAATATACTTTGGCCTTCTCCCTTGAACTTTCAACATTTACTAGTAGTGGGGTAGTTTCTTCCTGTCCTACCTTGGAGCTTGCCTTCTCTAAAAATTTTGTGACTTTCCTCCTCTTGGGAATAGGATCATTAGCCTCAGGTCCCTGGCTTTCAGTTTCTTTCTACTCAGACCTCATCATTCTTGTCCTGTTCTTAGCCTTTGGATTTCTCTATTTTTCTGTATCTTGGACATTCGTTTCTTGAACATCTTTAATCTTGATTTTGGAAGGAGATTCCAACTTACCCTTTCCCTTAGGATCTTGTTCTGTAGATTCTTCAGAGGTGGAGTGGGGATCCAAATCTCCCATAGTTTATGCCTTAGCCACATCTTAGTAAATTTGAGAATTGGATCCATCGGTTGTTTTAACTCTATCTTTTCCTCCTCTAACAAGTCTATATCACCAATTGGCCTATCTTTTACTGCCTCATAGGCATGATCTTGGATCAAGTTTCCATCATCTTCCAATTGGTTAAGAACTGTCCTCACATTGTATAATCGAACTGATTCAACTGGAAGCCAAGAGAATTTCTTCCTTTTGATCTCAAATTCATCACTGTAGCTGGCCCAATAGTCCTCCAAATTTACCTTATGGCTATACACTTTGCTCGCCTTCTTTTGAGCTTCTCCTGTGATGTCAAATCTGGATCTCCTGGAGTGGAAAGACAAGCCAAGAGTACTCGTTTCTTCTTCTAAAGCCTAGAAAAAACCAATGGAAGGACAAACCTCTCAAGTGCCAATCCTCAAGGGGAAGTCTCCACCAAATCTAGTCTTATGCTTGTCCTTCTTGACGATGGCATCAAAGTCACAAATTTTCCTAGTGACTTCCAATAATATAATGCGATCAGTGGGATACCTTGGGAGTCTGTATGGGGCTTTCTAGCAGCCATCAATCCGAATGTAGGAGAAAGTTGGGATCTGAATGAACCACGCTCCATACTTCTTGATGAGTTCCTTAGCCTGGTCTGAAATCCTGACATGCTCTGCTTCCTGAAGTATTCTTGTCATATGCATGGTGAATGCATCATTTTCCCTCCTATAGTCTGAGCTTCCTAAATACAACTGAGGGAAAACTTCATAGATGGTGTCCTATCTAAAAATTCTATTTGTATCCAATCCTTTGTAGGGATGGAATCTAGCAAGTGTATAGACCAAATATGAGGTCATTGTGAAGGTCTTTGTCTACAACACATTGGACAATTGCTTGTGAATTACTTGGCTAATGAACCCTGCCCAATGGTAGTCAATTTTCTCTTGTTCCATCCTTACAATCGCATGGCACATCCAATTCTCAAATTTACAAGCACTCCTCAATCCAACCACCCTACTAAGAAACGTGATGGCATCATAGTACTCCTTGAATTTTTATCTGAACAGTTGCTTAGGCAACTTGGAATAGTGTGACTTGGGCTTCTCCAGCCAGGAATTGATAAGCTACTGAGACTTCACCATATGTTGATTGTAGAACTCCTGAGCTGCCTCAATGGTGAATCCCACCACATGAGGTCGTTCTGGCATATCAGAGGCCTGGGTAATGGAGACCGGGTTGAGATGCCAATAACTCTCCCTTGAGGACCTATTATCCTCTGTGTCCTTATCATAGTGTTTGGTGCACTCAAGGACCAGCTCATAACATTGCACCGTAGAAGGGAAACCAGTAACATGGGACAAGCTTGATTCCGTTATCCTTCTAGTCACCAAAGGAGGATCCTCAGCCGCCATTCTTTTTTTAAATTCCTCATAATTCCAGAGGCCAACATTTGTAACAATGACTTCTGACCAGACAAAAGTGATCTTACTCTCAGGGACCTTGCTCTTAATGTCCAACTTAATCCTCTCTGCATCAGATAATGAGGCACCAACTGTTGCCTTGCTTGATTCAGCCTACGTTCAACATGAAAACATAATAAAAACCATAGGAAAGCAAGGTCAATTCATCAAAACACCGTTAGAATGTATCTCACATAGTCAAGGTGTCATTAAATCTCATATAAAATGACCACAACACATTTCGGGTTTCAAGACCATCCGCGGAATCTGAGCTAGATAGGAATTTCATGAAATTCCAGACTGATTGGATTCCAACAGAATAACCAGGAAACACCTAATTAATCATTAAACTTGATCATTTTTCATCAATAAACCACATGGGAGATCATAAGATAGCATGAATAAATCATAAAATGCATTGAAAATCACTAACACCATGTTATTCCATACTCCTTTACATTTCATAAACTTTCAGGAAAATCCGCCAGAGACGGATTCCCGTGAAGAACGAGCCAAAGAGGAAATTTGGGAAATCAGGGAGACGGCAGATTTCGGAGAAATCTAGACCCAGAGGAAATCTGCGGATAAGGAAAAACTTCGAACCAAACAGTGCAAAGGAAAGTACTTCAGCCAGACAACTTCCATTCAGGATGAGGTCACGCCGAGTGAGGCACGTCTTGCCGACTAGTGATGAGGAAATTCATGTTGATGAGAGGCTTTCTCCTCGAGGTAAAGTCACAGTGAATCCCCTGAGTCTCACCGACCATCAGAGTTTAAGCAATCACTTCGGCTAGAAAAGAGTTTTTTATATAAGGTCATGGCGAATTTCCTTGGTCTCACCGACTAACGATAGAACACGAGAGACCTTTGGTGTGAGAAAGAAACTGTCACAGCGAACATATGGACTTAGGAGGGCTTTCGGTGAAATGTTTTGAGTTTGGCTAGAGGTCCCAGTGACTACGTAATGTTTCGCCGATGTAGAGTTCTATCAGTATACTCTCTGGCCAACAATATGTGGTCTCCCCGAAAAAGATCTGGGCTCGCTAAGAAAAGAAAGCCTCGCTATGAAGTCTTGGCGACCGTTAGGAGTCTTTCCGAAAGCGAAGGTATCGGAAAGAGTAGTGAGCTCACCAAAAGGTCTCTCCGACTAGACAGAGTCTCCCCAACTTTGAAGGGCACTCAACGAGAGCAGGATATGTTCGGTGAAAGGTCTCGCCGAAAGGGGAGGTCTCAGTGACAAAGGAAAATAGGCAAGATGAAAGGAACCCACTATGAGCTCTTAGTGATGAGGTTTGTCTCGCCAATAGAAAAACATTCAGCGTGAGAATTACAGTGTCCTGGTGATCAAATAAAAACCCACGAAGGGCTTCGGTGAGACACAAGATGACCGATGTGACATCTCCCCAACTTTGAAGGGTCACAGCGAATAAAATTTGGAAGGGATGGATTATCCCTGACTGTGACGCTGAGTCGTGATTTTACCCTGACACCAAATCGATCATGAATTTCAATAGTTTAACTCAGGACAAGTCAAGGATGGACCTTTCATGAATTTTCTTTGCATTCTAGGTCAATTTTAAGATGAAATCACCTGATATGGCATTGCCCTAGGTCTAAAACCCTACTCATCTGCCATTAGCGCATAGGCAAGTTCAGAATTTAGTTGTTTCCACTGTTAAGTCATCACTAGGGTTTACTAATTACTCTCAGGCAAGATTCATCGAAATGCAAATAGACAAATGAGCTCAAAAGTCGCATGGGAGATGACAAATGATGCAATACTGAACAACCCTAGCATGAAATAAACAAATACACAGGAATTCAAATCCCACAAGCTCTCACAGTACCAATATGCCATTCATAATTCAATTCAAAGAAGAGAAATCAAACACATACCGTTATAAAGTGGAAATCGATCTGAGAATCAGCAAATGCGAAGCTCAATGGTGTCTACAATGAACACAAGCGATAATGCACAAGAAATCACCACCAAATGAGACCAATTGAAACCCAAACTCCCAAATCTAACTAAAAGCTTAAAGAACAAACTCAAATGATGTAGCTCCCAACTCAGACAATGGAAAATAGTGAGCATGATGGCACAAAGATCCCAGAAACCAGGTAAAATCCAGCCTTCAAAGCACATACGAAGCCATTAATGCAATCGATAAGACAGTCATGAAACCTGGGGAGCCGACGACAAGGTGGAATCTAGGGAAATCCGGCCCACACGAAAATCTGCAAAGACCAAAAATTCGCGAGCAACAAGATTCAATCAAAATCCAAGCAAGATCCGGGAAAATCCGACCAAGGTGGAAAGTCCCAAATCCAAGCAAAAGCCCGAGATTTGGCTAGACCTTAAGATTTTCAATGAATAACCTAGGGGAAACACTTAGGCATTCAAAATAAACATTTTAAGCACATGCCTAGGTAAGACAAAACCTCAAAAGAAAGGGCCAAGAAACCAAAACCAAAGCAAAAGAGGGTCCCTGCTTCCAGCGGGGCATGTGTGCGAAAAATTGCACAATAAATGGAAACTTCTACTGGAAAAATGTTGCAAAGCATTTGATGATGAACACGAATCGAGAACCCAGATTCTCTGGTTTCAATATCACCATCAAACAAACAAGTCATAATGCAAAGACTCAAAGAATCAGAACCAAAGGATAGACTGAACCTTCCATAAACTAAAAGTCCAAGTGTGTGTGCATGAGTTCATTTACCTCCTTAAGTTACTATAGAAACCAAGTTTAGTCAAGTTAAGCTACATAAGGATTCTAACTTCAAAAGCAACCTGGATAGGGCCTCGCTGCCAATCAGGCGTCCATAGCCCCGATGAGGTTATCACGGTGACTCTTCTGAACATAGCTCTACTGCTAGCCAAGCGTCCATAGCCCCGGTAGAGATATTCAGGTACTCTTGATAAGTTGAATTTATTCTTTTGATATTCAATATTTCAATTTTTTTTCCTTTGATATTCTTTATATGTCTCTTTCGTTTCAACTTGTGAACAATGAATCTCACACTCAGGGCTGAGAACCACAGTGGCGCTGAAGTAGAAATAAGATTTGTTCACTTGACAAGACTTCACAAGGATTCCTATAGTGACATCAGGATTCTTAAGATATATGATAGATATAAGATTTTCAGAATACTTCAAAGTCAAATCAAAACCCATGACCAATCTTCTATAAATCAAACATTGAGATTGTTGGCAATAGCAAAGACTTCAATCATACTTTCAAGATGCAAGACCAAAGTTCACCAAGGAAATACTTAGAACAATTCTAGAGAAGATAGATTTTCCGTGCAGGTGCAACACATCCAAGCGAAAATAGAGAAACCCCCAAAGCAAGAGCAGAACAAAAACAAACAAACCAAAAACAAACCCACACTAACCAAAACAAACAAAAGTAAAGTAGAAAGGAAAACCCTAATCTAACTATATACAAGACTACAACGAAAAACAACTCAAGATTGGAAATAATGCTTCAAATACTGCCCATTGACATGTAGTGGGATATCTTCTCCAATGAGGGTTTTCAAATGAAAAGCATTATCTCCCAGGATTTCTGAGATCTGGTAAGGTCCAAGCCAAAGTTTATCAAATTTTCCATAATCTCCCTTATGGTCATGGGCTTTATCCCATTAAAGAACCAAGTCAGAAATCCTAAATGCTTTAACCTTGGCTCTCTTATCAAACCATCTCTTGACAACCCCTTGATGTTTAACAAATTTTTCCAGGGCTTGGTCCCTTTTTTCTTCAAGGTGCAATAGTTCGGCAAGTCTTGCCTCACGTCTATCTCCCTCATCATAATAGTCATTAATGAACTGAAGGGTAGGAATTTTCAATTGTATAGGAAACACAGGTTCTAATCCATAAACCAAGTGGTAGGGTGACATCCCGATGGAAGATTTATGTCTTGTACGATTTTCCCAAAGAGAAAACCTAAGTTGGGTATGCCAATCCTTCAGATTTTTTTCTAACAATTTGTGGATAACAGTCAGGAGATTTTTGTTGGATGACTTAGCCAACCCATTACCTTGCAGATAGTAATTGGATGCAAATTTTATAATGATCCCATGATCAAAAGTCCAATTAAAAAATTTCAACGATGAAAATGCGGGGCCATTATCACAAACAAAAAACATGGCGCACCCAAAATGATTAAGAATACCTAATTCGATAAAGTTAATTACTACCTCAGAAGTACACTGTTTGCATGGAAGAGCTTCTGTCCATCGTGTAAAATAATCAATAATGGTGAGAATATACTTGTGTCCAGCAGAGGAAGGTGGATTGATATGGCCAATGAAGTCCATTCCCCATTATGCAAAAGGTTTTACCTCGAAGACCGACTGGAGTGGGAGCGCTGAATACTTCTCTCTGGTGGTGGCAATTTGACACACGTGACAAGTTCTGATGTGGTTGTGTGTATCTTTGAATAGTGTAGGCCAATAGTAACTAGCTCTGAGAATCTGGTTCACTGTAGAAGGTGTTGATCCATGGCTTGTACCATATTTGTCATGAAATTCCAACATCACCTTTTCTGATTCTACCTTACCTAGGAACCTCAAATAAACACCCTCATGATTCTTCTTATATAGGACAGCTCCTTTCAACATGAAACTGTCACTCTTTAAGCGCAATGACCTTCTTTGTACTGAATTGCAATGATATGGGCATCTCTGAGTCAGGAGCTAATGAACAATATCATCATACCACTCTCCTGGAGAAACATCCTCTAAATTATAACTCTAAACTATAAGGTCAAGGCATGTCTCTGCCATTGTCTATGTAAGCCCTTGCCCTCTTACCAACTTCATGGGTTGAATTTCAATATCATACTCTTGTAACATGCTTACCCACTTGGCTCTACGTTCCCCCAACTCATTCTGCATCAATAATAGCTTAACTGCACAATCAGGAATTATTGCAAAGACTTTGTTTCTGAGGATATAATGCCTAAATTTTTTGACTACCCTGACTAAGGCATAAGCCTGCTTCTCCACATTTGGGTACCTCAACTCCGCATCCTTCAATGGTGTAATCATGAATGCTATGGGATGTTCGCTGTCTTGGTCAGATTTCTAAGTTAATATAGCAGCACAGGAACGGTCAGAAGCAAATGAATATATATAGAATGGTTTAGCATAGTCGGGACTTACTAAAACTGGAGCTTCAGCAATAGCCTTCTTTATTTATGCAAATGATTCTTTTGCTTCTGTATTCCATTCAACTTTGGCTTCTTGCTTCAGCATTACATTCAGTGGCTTAATTATTTCTGTGAACCAAGTGATCATGAATTTCCTCACAAAGTTGATCTTGCCAAAGAATGATTTTATTTCTTTCTTACTTGTAGGCGGTGGAACTTTGAGAATAGCCTCTATACGTTCCAGATCAATTGCAATTCCTTTTTCAGAGATAATATGCCCTAATAACTTCCCTTCTGCTACTCCAAAGATGCATTTCTTTGGGTTGAGGGATATCCCAAACTCTACATTTCTTAAAAACTTTACATAAATATGAGATATGATCACCTCTCTTCTTGGAAAAGATAGTTAGATCATCCATATAAATGATTATGCACTTACCAATTATGTATTTAAAGGCAATGTCCATAACACGTTGGAATGTTGTTCCGACATTAATTAAGCCAAAAGGAATCCTTCTGTAGGAAAAAGTACCCCACTTGGTGAAGGTAGTCTTGTATCTATCCTCATACTGCACCATGACCTGGTTGTACCCTAAATAGCCATCTAGGAAAGACATCATCTGAGATCCATTGACAATCTGGAGCACTTCATCTAGTGAGGCCACTGGATAATTATCCTTTTTTGATGCCCTGTTTAGGTTCCTAAAATCTACACACAGTCTGATTTCACTATTTTTCTTTCATATAGGAACCAGGTTTGCAACCCAAGTAGAGTGTTTGACCGAAAATATTATCCTTGCAAACAATGGTTTCTACACTTCCTTCTATATTATGGGTTCCAACAAAGTATTAATAGGCCTCTACCTCTGTCTGAAGGGTTTCACTCCTGGATTGAGAGGGATAGAATGAGTTATGACTGATGTATCATAAGTCTTCAAGTCTTCATAACTCCAGGCTATCACATCTGGATATCTACATAGTACCTCTAATATTTCTTTCCTTTCTTCTGGGGTGCACACTTTACCGAGGAAGATGTTTTTGACATCATCCTGGGATCCCATATTATACTTATCACACTGTCCACTAATGGACTCTTTCTTGGCATCCTGTTCCTAATTTCTGATCCTATCTAGATCAAAGATTCTTTCTAATTGTACCATCCCCTTGGGAATAATGTTGGTCTTCAAATTGATTACCCCTTCCAAGTCTATCTCTGCCTCTTGAGGCTCAATTTCGTCAATGATTTAAGAAGCAAAGACATCAGTACTAGTAATGAAATCTAAGATATGCTTATCATCTTCAAATACCTGGAAGTTGGTAATGTTATCAGGTACTGAGGGTACTAGGGTCAGTTCTACGGTAAACTTCTTTAGTCCAGAAAGAGACAGAGGCTGCAAGGTACTTGCCGCCTAAGCCAAGGAATCAACTGTCTAGTTCTTTTTTCGTGAAATCAGCTGAATGTTGAAGGCGTCAAATCCTTCAATAAGGTCACATGTTCTATGTTTGTAGTTAGTCATTCTTCTGTCATGACAAGAATATTGTCTCCTAATTTTCTTGACTACTAATTCAGAATCTTCATATACTTGCAAGATCTTAACCTTCTTCTTCAAGGCCATTAACAGTCTATGAACCAAAGCTTTGTATTCTGCTATGTTATTTGTACAATGAAACTGACGTTTATGAGCAGCAAAAAACATTTTACCTTTCAGGCTGATTAGCTCAAATCCTATCCTAGCTCCTTGTTTTGATTTGGACCCATCGAATCTCAAAGTCCAGCAAACAGCACATGTGGACTTCTTCGCTTCTTCACTTACATTATTGTTGCTAGATGGCTTTTCATCATTCCTTTTCCTTGGTGGCCTTCTTGGACATCCATGTTGTCAATTTTAACTGCAGGAGTGGGGTTGATCTGTTTCTGTATTTGTTCCACTACAGCTTGGCATAAGCAACAATCTAATTCTAAATGTGAAGCATTATGTACCCTGCACCAATTGAGAAAAAGTAACTCTCCAAAGCTGATTCTTTTTCCTAACTAAATTTGATCTTCAATACATTTTTGAATGAACTCTTGAAATATGTGTAACAAAGCCAGTTGATTATCTTCTGGATCATCATTACTTTCAGCTGGTTCACCATTGTCTTTAACTAGTTCCACTAGGGCTTCAACATCACTAGACTCTGTCGTAAGGTCAACAGGCATTGTGTAGAACATAAGAACTTCCTCCACATCTGGTTCTTCAAGAGGAGCAACAAGTACGTAGTTACCCATACTTACTTCTAACACCAGGATTTCAGCAGAGGTTTTCTGATATTCTATAATCATGTACTTCATTCTGGGTTCTCTTTCAATTCTAATCTGATTTGGCACTCCTTTCTAGGGAAGCCACATATGGGAGTGATCAGTTGAAACATATCCATTCAAAGCCCTGGTAAAGTCCCTTCCCAGGATTAGGCCATAAACGTCAAGCATGTCAACCACTTGTATATTGATAACTTGCTGAATCCTAGGATCAGAAGCAATCTGCATGTGAATCATATTCAATTCTCTTACAACATTGACTTCAGTCCTATCCAACTGTGTGACTTTCTTTTGAGAATCAGCAGGAGTGATACCCATAGCCCTATAGACACCAAGGGTCATAACATTGGTTGAAGCACTAGAATCCAATAGACAATTATGTAAATTCTTTTCGAATACGCGCACAGAAATCAGGAATGGAGGAGTATCTGTTTTCCCTTGAAATATAATTAAGGGAGTGTCTACTTGAACAACTTGATATTTGTCCCTTTCCTTTATAGTGTCTCCAGGGGGCATATAGACTTGATCATGAGACTAATTTTTTCTTCCTACTGACTGAGAACTGAATACTTTGTTGACATTCTTGCTAACTGATCTATCTTGTGTCATGAAACTAGCATCATAAGATCCCATGACTGTATTTCTAATGGATGGAACTCTTAATAACTCGAATGCAGATAGATTTACCTTCAATTTTTGGAGTTCTTCAGCAACATACGTGGCCAATTGTTCTTCATTCAAATCCATGGGAGTTTCCCTTGGGTATTCCACCATCTTTTCTTTATTTGCATTAGCATTTCTTCCTTTTGGTAGATCAGCATGTCTTGGATTTTGAGACAAATATTGCTTGGACACCTGAGGTAGTGATGGATTATATCTAGCATTAGGGTCTGGAGGTGTGTTGAAATTATTCGATGGGATGGAAGTAGTAAAAGGGCCTCCTGCCTGTGGGCACCTGTGTGGAAACTCTCTCAAGTCATACTTCTTGACATGCCTCTAGAAGGTTTGTACTTCTTCAATGTAAGCTTCCTCTTCATCTCTGGGACCATTATCATTTATTGGATTCTCATCAAATAATTGTGTCATTTCATCTCCATTGCACACCTGGTCTGCCTCTTCTTTCAACCGATCAGATTCCTCTTTGGGTACATTCTCCTCACTTTGTAGAAAAGGAGCATGGTTTAATACCAACACTGGTGAGTCATAAGGAATAGAGGGTACAATTTCCTGACCGCTTGCATTGTTCTCCACTTCATACTGAAAGATTGAGGATGCTATTTGGAACTCTTGGTAGTCCAACTCAGAATACTGACTAGTCTTGTGGAGCCTACACCACCCTAATAAAGCAGCTTCAGCTAGATATACACCGCTAGGAGGCTTCTCTTGATTAACCGGATGACTGGCAGACTAATTGACAGGTTGACTATTTGGTTGATCCAATGGAGTGGGGACTCCTCCATTGTTAGGCCCTGTGTTCCAAGTCCTATTATGTCTTGACTGTTGTCTTCTTTCGAATCCTTGTCCACCACCTTGACCTTTGTCATAGTTCTGACCTAATGATTGTCCTTTATCATAATTTTGTCTTCTCTTCTATCATTATTATACCCTTTGTCATTGTTGTAACCTCTGTCCTAGTTATATCCTCTGTCGTTGTTGTATCCTTGATCATAACGTTGTCCTCTGTCAAAGTTCTTTCCTTGTGGATTCTCTCTATTCTAATTGGATTGCATATTTCTCTGAGCAGCTTGCAACTGACTGTTTTGATTCCTCAAGTAAGTTACCTCCATATTCATCTTTTTTATTTGTTCAGACAACTCATCTAATCTTTCCTTGTCAGGATTAATATATGGCGGTTGATTTTCATTGTTCTGAGGGTATCCTACTGTAGCATTGGCATTCAATGATTGGTTCAATACTTTAGAATTTTGTAGGTATGAAGGATAACTAGCCTGAGGCTGGATGTGCAGGGGTTGTTAGAAAACCAAGATCTGATTGCAAACCAGAAAATACCTTCCACAGAGGAGAAAAATAGAAAAAGCAGAGATTTGCATAAAAACATGCAATTTGATATATTCGAAAAGATCAATTATTAGAAGAGATAATTTGCTTTATAAAAGCAAAGATGCCTAAACCTAATCTTATCTTGAGCAACAAGATAGCTCGATAAGATAAAGATAAGATCCTATATCTTAGGAATTAAATAAATCCTAAGTAAACTTATGCTAAATGTAATTAATAATTAATTACACCAACACCCCCCCATAAGTGCAACTTAGGGAGAAGCAGATTATTATGCAAATATGAGTCCCGACAACAAGGCCTGATCAGGTACTCATGTACAAATGCAAAGAGAGAGAAACCCCCCTCAGGAGATGAACTGCTGTGAAGAATCACTAGAAGAACTCTGATGAAGCAACACTAGAACCCCAAATCCGGCAAGCAAGGAAAGATAGTTCTGTTTGCAAAATACCAATCAGAATCACAAATGCAATAGCAGACCCGATGCCAAGGAACACTAGAAACTCACATACTAGATCAGCTCTGGAATCTGTGAACAATAGTAGATGAAAGGATGAATGGACCCATAATGGTGACAAATATGGAAGTTGTGTCTCGAAGCCAATGCCAAACTGAAACTAAAACTGCCCATAGGATGAGTACCATCAAGATTCTGGAACATTAACCATAAAACTATGGCCTTCAAATGAGAAAGATCTGAACCAATGCGGATCAAGAACTATAAAATCCCAATGTGAAGTGTGAACCGAAACAAACCAACGATGTGTCCAGCTAAGCAAGAAAGAAACTAAAAGGAGACAACAAGAAACCAGACAAACTCATGCGAATTGTCACCAATTATGAAAGATGGATGCAATAACCCCCCTTAATGGAACTTTATCTCAGTTCATTTATTACAATAACCCAATGATTGTAAAAGGAGATAATGCAAAACATGCATAAACTACAGAGAAAATGCAAACCTAGTGCATGAAAACAAAAATGAGTGCATGCACAAACCAATGTTCACATTTGCCTCCATAATGAAAAATCTTCAAATTTGATTTTTGAAAAATCTGTTTATAATGAGTAGACAAAAATAGAAACCCAAAAATTTTTTGAAGCAAAGAATAAAACCCAGAAATCGTTTTTTGATCCAACAAGCAGAAGATGAAAAAATAATTTTTTTAAACCTTTAGCCAAGAGAAAAAAATGACGCGTGATAGTTTTTGTGCAGCTATTTTCTTCAGATCTATGAAAAAAATCAAAAAACTGAAAGATACCCAGATTGGATTTCGACCCTGGCTACAAAACCCATAAATCATTTTTCCTACAACTGAGTGGAAGCTAGATTTATGAAGCAAAACTAAAAATGGCTTCAATAAAAAATGACTTTCATCAAACTTCAATCTTTTCCAATGCTCTGAATCGAATGGAAAAACTTGATTTGATCCAAAATGCTGCATAAATATACTCAAGGAGAAAAACCCTTAAGGGACCTCAAATGAACTCTACAATGAATCTCTCCAGAAATCTGAGAAGGGGTTGCAAATCAAGGCTCTGATACCATGTTAGAAAACCAAGATCTGATTGCAAACTAGAAAATACCTTCCACAGAGGAGAAAAATAGAAAAAGTAGAGATTTGCATAAAAACATGCAATTTGATATATTCGAAAAGACCAATTATTACAAGAGATAATTTGTTTTATAAAAGCAAAGATGCCTAAACCTAATCTTATCTTGAGCAACAAAATAGCTCGATAAGATAAAGATAAGATCCTATATCTTAGGAATTAAATAAATCTTAAGTAAACTTATGCTAAGTGTAATTAATAATTAATTACACCAACAGGGGTTGATTCCCATTTTGCTAAGGGTAACTAATTATGGATGAAATTTGTCCTACAGAAGGTCCTGGGTGAGGGACCAGAGGCAATTGAGGTACTAGATTCACGATAGGAGTATGGTGTGCCAGAGCTTGATTGAGAGTTGGGACTTGTCCAGGGTGAGCAACGGGTCCTAATGAGGGTAAAGGCTCAGAAAGATGTTGCCTTAGATTAGTGCTAACTTTAACAACTTCTACATATGCATTAAGTAGACTCTCAGGGGGTTATTACTCCATTTCATAAAGGTAGCTGTCAAACTATCAAGTCCTTCGTAATAGACTTCTAAGGCGGTGGGTTCATCAATAGCATAAGGGGTCTATAATCTAGTATAGGCACGATGAAGCCTATTGTTGAAAGATCCTATGGGTTCATTGACCTCTCTCTTCACATTAGTGAACTGACGGTAAAGCTCATTGGAACTAATAGGGATTCAAAACTTCTGCAAAAAGGCAGCTTCTAGTTCAATCCAATGTTGGATAGATCCAGCAGAAAAATGGTTGTACCAATAGACTGCATCCTCTCCTGATGAGTAGGGAAAGATCCTACACGCTACATCCTCATGGTTTATCCCTCTATCCTAAGGCCAGTCTGAAAGATCCTGATGTGTTCCTCAGTGGTTCTATTTGGATCATTGATATGGAATTTTGAACATAAGTGTTCAGGGTTTTTTGGGCATGACATTATAAATGGAAAAACTCAATGGAGATGGATTGGTTGCCAGGAAAGCCATTGGTGAAGGTGGGGGTGGTAATGGATGATTTATGACTAGCTGAGGTTGTGGACTGGGAATGCCCTCAGACTCAGATGAACCTGATGAAGATGAGGATGATGGAGATGTGGGAGGTGGATGAGATGATGATGATTCTCCCCTTCTATTGGTCCTTCTTGACCTAGTAGGGTCTGGTAATTCTTGAAATTCTTCCTCTTCTGGATTGGATCTTGTTCTTCTTCTAAATCTCTCAGGAGAGATGGCATTCAAAAATCGATCCAGCTTGCTTATTCAAGGCCCTTGTTCTAGCGCCAACACTGTTGATGGTGTTTTTTGCATAGCAATAACATAGACAAGATGCAATATCCTATCTCTTTTGAAAGGTAAATCTCTATCAGCAAGCCTCAAGAGATAACCCCAAGGTCTCTAACGTTAGGTCTTGACAATGCATAAATAACTTAGTGGTAAAATGTGAAAATGTTGGTAATCACAATGGGACCTTACTACAAGAAAACTACTGAATCGATTTTATCAGATCTAACACTCTGATGATACTTCAATCCTAGATTTAACCCAATAATCAAAGAAATAGAAAAAAAAAAGGGTTTTAAAGATATTTCTAAATCTAATACTACTCCTAAGATCAACAATGAAAGTAACCAACACTCGAAATGGACCAATCCCTCAAAACCGATCTCTGCTTGATCCAGATAAATCTGCAATCTTACATAGAACAATACAATCTTCTGAGGTGTTAGGATTTTCAAATCATAAACATTCATTCAAATAACCCTATTGCAGTTAAAATGAACAAACCCTCACAATCGAACTAAGCACACTGAATATGGAGTCCAGGCTAACTTTACAAAGCAACTAACAATCAGTTGGTTGCGAAAAGTATGGACTAAGAGATTGTTGTAACATTCAAGTATTAAATCACAAACATTGTTAAATCAAATCTCATCTTAGTATTAACCTTCTCAAAGCAATTTTAAAGATAGGATAACAAGAACCATGCAAAACAAAATAAAACAAGTATGGCACCAAGTCACAATGTCATTTCTTGTATTCAAATTGTTCACTGTAGCAACAATTCTAGCTTTCTGTTACAATACTTGCTTGAGGGAAACTACCTGCTAACTTACCCTACTTCTAACTAGCTCTATTATATATTATGGTTACAAATTCTAACCTTCTAACCCTTTACAAATGAGGTGACATTCCCAATAAATAAAATTCCCCAGGAACACGTCGGATAGGCAAGGGTTTCGCAGCAATAACTTGACACAACCAGCCGGCCAAGAGAGTCTTTGAAATGGGTCAAATAGGCATTAAATGCACATCCCATCCAAGTTGGCCCGGGATCCTTAATGCAACTCGAACGATGCGTGGGAAGATAATAGGAAAGCACAAATCGCACCGCAGCCTATCATTAGCTCCATTCCCTATTATCTTTACTCTGATCTAACTCTATTTGTACCCTCAAGAACACCCCATCTAAGTTGGCCACAGGTGGCAAGGGAAAAAGCCTAAGTCATCTTTTGATGGACGCAATCTCTTCCCTTGAGTGTTTGACCAACTTATCCCAATCCAACTTATATGCCAAATACTTATCAATAACTACAAGCTAGGTGGCTGCATCATCTAGCTGGTGCTCATAAACGGAGCCATCATCAAGTGGTGCATAAACATCCTGCCACCATTCTCTCAACTGTTCCAAACTCAAACATTCAGGAGCGATCTTCCTTTGTCCCATCATTATCTTGAAAAAATAAATGTAGCCATTGTAGACATTAGCTAGGGTGTCATCAATGTGTCTTCTTTGTTTGTAAATCCTTTTCAATACTTTCTGCCTAATTTGCAATGCCTTGGACCACTCCCAAGATTTGGCAGCTCTAGAGGAAGGAAGAATTCCATCACTTATCAACCTGTCCTGGGTGTACTCCATGATTGTTCTGGTTTTCCTTGTGCCAACACTTGTTTCAACCACCTAGTTGTCATGATACCATCCTTTCCAGTTGACAAAATTTCCTTAATAGCTTCATCACCCTTTATTTGCACCCCTTTTAACCAATTTGTAGTGGTCAGGGTGGAAGCTTTCATCTTCTCTAGCTCAGTGATGGTCTCCTGAGGTAGAGGACTTGTAGCAGAGGAAGAAGGGTTAATGGATTGTAGGGGCTTCATTAATTCCTCCAAGCATTTCCTAAGATTTTCACTTTCTTTCTTCAGCTCCTACCTAGTCTTCACTTCCCTTCTCAATCTATCCACAATAACTGTACTAGAGACCTCATAGTCTTCAATATCCTACCCAACTGAAAGTTTGAACATTGTAGTCCTCTTCGACCACATCATCTCTGTTTTTACCTAGAGCAGGGGTGGAAATGTGAACAACTCGATCATGAGATTCATCTCTTTCAATCCTTGAGATCACCTTAGCCTTCTTCCCACCTTTACCCTTTCCAATTTTGTTTAGTAGTGCATCCCAATTCAGTGGGCTATCTTCTACAACAACTTATTTTCTCTTTATCTCTTTATCCAGCCACTCTGGAATAGTGGATTCCAATTGCACCTCAGCCTATTTTTCCTCCTACTAATCCTTAGGTGCCTCCTCACTTAAATTTTGTTTCTCAAGGGGTCTCATCAGTTTCACTTTCCTTCCCCTCAGCATGCTCCTCTTCATGTGTAGGTAAGGGATCCTTCACTACCTCTTCTCCTGAAGGAGATTCAACTTCTTCAGTTCTGATAGGGGAATCTGCATATGTAACCATGGGGGACAACATTATATTCTCAATCTTTTCCACTGCACTATGAAGATTGCCCTCATGGAATTCCTCCCCTTCCATGTCTGGATATCCATCAACCTCTTTTTTCTCACCTGGTTCACTTTGGGTTTCATGAGTGGAAGGAACATCACCATGTTGAATGTCATTAGAAACAACCGGAGGAGGGCCAGCCTCAGGCACACTACCCCTGGGAGAAGGAGTCCTTGACCTCCTTGCATATACTTTGGCCTTCTCCTCTGGACTTTGAACATTTACTACTAGTGGGGTAGTTTCTTCCTGTCCTACCTTGGAGCTTTCCTTCTCTGATAGTTTTATGATTTTCCTCCTCTTTGGCATAGGATCATCAGCCTCAGGTCCCTGGCTTTCAGTTTCTTTCTGCTCAGACCTCTTAGTTCTTGTCCTCTTCTTAGCCTTTGGCTTTCTCTATTTTTCTGTCTCTTGGACCTCCGTTTCTTGAGCATCTTTAATCTTGATTTTGGAAGGAGAGTCCAACTTAGCCTTGCAATTAGGATCTTGTTCGGTAGATTCTTCAGAGGTGGAGTGGGGATCCAAATCTCCCATTAGCACATAGGTGCACTGTACATCATTATTTTCCAACTCCCATAGTTTATGCCTTAGCCACATCTTAGTAAATTTGAGAATTGGATCCATTAGTTGTTTTAACTCTGTCTTTTCCTCCTCTAACCAGTCTATATCACCAATTGGCCTATCTTTTACTGCCTCATAGGGATGATCTTGGATCAAGTTTCCATCATGTTTGAATTGGTCAGGAACTGCCCTCACATTGTATAATCGAACTAAGTCAACTAGAAGCCAGGAGAATTTCTCCCTTTTGACCTCAAATTCATCACTATAGCTGGCCCAGTAGTCCTCCAAATTTACCTTATGGCTATACTCTTTGCTCACCTTCTTTTGAGCTTCTCCTGTGATGTCAAATCTGGATCTCCTAGAGTGGAAAGACAAGCCAAGAGTACTCATTTCTTCTTTTGAAGCCTAGGCAGAACCAATGGAAAGACAAACCTCTCTAGTGCCAATCCTTAAGGGGAAGTCTCCACCAAATCCAGTCTTATGCTTGTCCTTCTTGACTATGGCATCAAAGTCAAAAATCTGCCAAGTGACTTCCAACAATATAATGTGATCATTGGGATACCTTGGGTGTCTGTATGGGGCTTTCTGGTAGCCATCAATCCAAATGTAGGAGAAAGTTTGGAACTGAATGAACCACACTCCATACTTCTTGATGAGTTCCTTAGCCTGGTCTGAAATCTTGACATGCTCTGCTTCCTGAAGCATTCTGGTGATATGCATGGTAAATGCATCATTTTCCCTCCTATAGTCCAAGCTTCCTAAATACAACTGAGGGAAAACTTCATAGATGATGTCCTGTCCGAAAATTCCCTTTGTATCCAATCCTTTGTAGGGATGGAATCTAGCAAGTGCATAGACCAAATATGAGGTCATTGTGACGGTCTTTGTCTACAACACATTGGACAATTGCTTGTGAATTACTTGGCTAATGACCCCTGCCCAATGGTAGTCAATTTTCTCTTGTTCCATCCTTACAATCGCATGGCACATCCAATTCTCAAATGTACCAGCACTCCTCAATCCAACCACCCTACTAAGAAATGTGATGGCATCATAGTACTCCTTGAATTTTTCTCTAAACAACTGCTTAGGCAACTTGTAATAGTGTGACTTGGGCTTCTCCAGCCAGGAATTGATAAGCTACTGAGACTTCACTATCTGTTCATCGTAGAACTCCTGAGCTGCCTCAATGGTGAATCCCACCACATGAGGCCGTTTTGGCATATCAAAGGCTTGGGTAATGGAAACCAGGTTGAGATTGGCAATAACTCTCCCTTAAGGATGTATTATCCTCTGTGTGTCCTGATCATAGTGCCTGGTGCACTCAAGGACCAGCTCATAACATTGCACCATAGAAGGGAAACTAGCAACATGGGACAAGCCTGATTCCATTATCCTTCTAGTCACCAAAGGAGGATCCTCAGCCACCATTCTTTCTTTAAATTCCTCATAATTCCAGAGGCCAACATTTGTATCAGTGACTTCTAACCAAACATAAGTGATCTTACTCTCAGGGACCTTGCTCTTAATGTCAACTTTAATCCTCTGCATATCAGATAATGAGGCATCAGCTACTGCCTTGCTTGATTGAGCCTGCGTTCAACATGAAAACATAATAAAAACCACAGGAAAGCAAGATCAATTCATCAAAACACCATTAGAATGCATCTCAAATAGTCAATGTGTCATTATATCTCATATTAAATGACCACAACACATTTCATGTTTCAAGACCATCCGCAGAATCTAACCTAGAGAGGAATTTTGGGAAATTCCATATCGATCAGATTCCAATAGAATAACTAGGAAACACCTACTTAATCATTAAACTTGAACATTTTTCATCATTAAACTACATGGGAGATCATAAGATAGCATGAATAAATCATAAAATGCATTGAAAATCACTAACACATCATGCTATTCCATACTCCTTTACATTTCATCAACTTTCAAGAAAATACACCAAAGATGGATTCCCGTGAAGAATGAGCCAAAGAGGAAATTTGGGAAATCAGGGAGACGACAGATTTTGGAGAAATCTGGACTTGATGGAAATCCGCGGATAAGGAAAAACTCCAAACCAAATGATGCAAAGGCAAGTACTTCGGCCAGACAACTTCCATTCAGGATGAGGTCACACCGAGTGAGGCACGTCTTGCCGACCGGCGATGAGGAAATTCATGTCGATGAGAGGGTTTCTCCTTGAGTTAAAGTCATAGCGAATCCCTTGAGTCTCACCGACCATTAGAGTTTAGGCAATCACTTTGGCCAGACAAGAGTTTTCGATATAAGGTCCTGGTGAATTTCCTTGGTCTCACCGACTAACGATAGAACACGAGAGACCTTCGATGTGAGAAAGACACTGTCACAACAAACATATGGACTTAGAAGGGCTTTTGGTGAAAGGTTTTGAGTTTAGCAAGAGGTCCTAGCGACTACGTAATGTTTTTTCGATGTAGAGTTCTATCGGTATACCCTCTAGCCGACAATATGTGGTCTCTCGAAAAAGATCTGGGCTCACTAAGAAAAGAAGGCCTCGCTATGAAGTCCTGGCGACTGTTAGGAGTCTCGCCGAAAGGTCTCTCTGACAAGATAGAGTCTCCTCGACTTTGAAGGGCACTCGACAAGAGCAGGATATGTTTGGTGAAAGGTCTCGCCGAAAGGGGAGGTCTCAGCGATAGAAAGGAGAATCGGCAAGACGAAAGGAGCCCGCTATGAGCTCTTGGTGATGAGGTTTGTCTTGCCAATAGAAAGACATTCGGTGTGAGAATTACAATGTCCTGGTGATCAAATAGAAACCCATGAAGGGCTTTGGTGAGACATAGGATGACCAATGTGACATCTCCCCAACTTTGAAGGGTCACAACAAATAAAATTCAGAAGGGATGGATTATCCCGGACTGCGATGCTAAGTCACGATTTTACCCAGACACCAAATCGATCATGAATTTCAATAGTTTAACTCAAGACAAGTAATGGATGGACCTTTCATGAATTTTATTTGCATTCTAGGTCAATTTTAAGATGAAATCGCCTGATATGGCACTACCCTAGGTCTAAAACCCTACTCATCTGCCATTAGCGCACATGCAAGTTCAGAATTTAGTTGTTTCCACCGTTAAGTCATCACTAGGGTTTACTAATTACTCTCAGGCAAGATTCATCGAAATGCAAACTGACAAATGAGCTCAAAACTTGCCTGGGAGATGACAAATGATGAAATACTGAACAACCCTAGCATGAAATAAACAAATACATAGGAATTCAAATCCCACAAGCTCTCACAATACCAACACACCATTCATAATTCAATTCAAAGTAAAGCAATCAGACACATACCATTATA
Source organism: Sequoia sempervirens (assembly GCA_007258455.2). Classification (NCBI taxonomy): domain Eukaryota; kingdom Viridiplantae; phylum Streptophyta; class Pinopsida; order Cupressales; family Cupressaceae; genus Sequoia; species Sequoia sempervirens. The sequence goes on along the minus strand of VDFB02353493.1, from coordinate 381,752,502 downwards.
AAGTGGAAATCGATTTGAGAATCAGCAAATGCAAAGCTTAATGGTGTCTACAACGAACACAAGCGATAATGCACAAGAAATCACCACCAAATGAGACCAATTCAAAATCAAACACCCAAATCTAACCAAAAGCTCAAAGAAAAAACTCAAAGGATGCATCTTCCAACTCAGACAATGGCAAATAGCGAGCATGATGGCACAAAGATCCAAGAAACCAAGTAAAATCCAACCTTCAAAGCATGTACGAAGCCATTAATGCAATCGATAAGACAGTCATGAAACCTAGGGAGCCAATGAAAGGGAAGAATATGGGGAAATCCAGCCCACACAGAAATCCGTGAAGAACAAAAATTCTTTAGCAACAAGATCCAACTAGAATCCAAGCAAGATTCGAGAAAATCTGACCAGGGTGGAAAGTCCCGAATCTGAGCAAAAGCCCAAGATTCATCCAGACCTTAAGATTTTCAATGAATAACCTGGGGGAAACACTTAGGAATTCAAAATAAACATTTTAAGCACATGCCTATGCAAAACAAAACCTCAAAAGAAAGGGGCAAGAAACCAAAACCGAAGTGAAAGAGGGTCCCTACTTCCAGCGGGGCATGTGTGTGAAAAACTACACAGTAGGATGCACCAAAAATGTCTAACACTGGAGATCATGAACCTTCTTCATGTTTCCTTGCTTTGGGTGTGGAAGTCTTCGTATTTCTTCCTAGTGTCACGGTGTAATCCACAATGGTGTGAATTCTCATGATCGATCTCATGGCAGACGATTGAACCTTCTTGCACCTGTCAAGATGTGTTTTCAGGTTATCCAATGTGAGCCTTGTATCACAAATGATGTTCAGAGAGGCTTTGGAAATGTCTGCACTATCAATCAACTTCATGATGGCTTCCTTGAAGATCTGGGATATTTATGTGGCCAGCAGGAAGATACGATTCTCCTCAAGAAGTTGACTTGGTAACTCCTTGATACCTTTTTCAAGAATAACACGATGCCCTTCGACATCTTCCTGCACTTGGTGGAGATCCTCTGTAAGAGATTGAATTACTTGAATTTGATGTTTCAAGGATTCTCTTACCTCAACGAACTTTTCTTTTTCAGGAATTACCTTGACTTCCGCCAATTTACTGAGCTTTACCTGTTTCATCTGTGACCATGACGACATTTTTCCATATCTCTGCGCTCTTGGGAAAGTACACTTTTTTCTTTATCAAGCATTGTGGTGAGCTTGGCCAACAAGGTAGTTTTCTCGTCTGCAACAATTATGATATGAGATCCATGTTCTACGATCTTCTCAATGAAATCATACAACACTTTGCCTTTAGAGGTGAACTTCTCAGCTTTCTTGACAGCTGGGTCTTCAATACTTCCCATAGTCAGCGGTTGTGCAATAGTTGGAGATCATGCAAGTCTCTTTACAATAGTGGCATAATGCTCTACCCTCTACTTGTACATATTGTGAGCTTGCTCCATTTTATCCAGTCTTCCAACCAAGATATCCAATGTCACTTGCGCATCTGCTTTTGCACTGTCATTGGTAACCTTGCCAAGCTGGACTTTTGTTACCATGTAGTCCTCCATATTGACATCTCCTTCTTCTTGCAGTGGTATGCCAATTTCCGCATACTTGTGGCCAGTCTTGTCAACATTCAGCCTTGAGTATAATTTTTCCTTTTTCTTCCCTTTATCCTTTGGAGGGACTATTTCTACGAGGTCAAGCTCCTCTGGAGAGATCATTTGCTTCTTCCGCTTCGACACTTGAGATATCAGCCAAGGGGGAAGGAAGGAGGTATGAACTTTTGGATTCACTGTCAACTCAGTTGTCATCGTCAATTCTGAAGTTATTGTCACATTTGAAGTTATCATGGGTATTGTGACAATAGGAGAAGTCTCTGTCATCATTGCTCCTGTAGACAAAACATTGAGCTAATCACGTAGTGACTCATTCATGAAACAATTGAATTCATTTTTAGAAGTGATATCATACATTGGTGAAGATAGGCTAGGAATGGATGATGCAGGCTTGACAATATATCAAGCGGGGTTGATACTGTAAGAATAGTGGATATCTCGACTGCAGGAATACATGTGGTAGGAATGGGTGATGAGGGAATAGGAGGTGGAGGAGTTCTTGAATTTGGAGGGGTATGAGGAACACTGGAAATCACAGGCGATGACATTCTGAGAATTTCCTCAACTACATTCTCAGGTGGAGACGTAGTTCTTTCTTGATCATGCCTTGGTTCCTGTTGATCACCCTCTTGTCTCTCTGATTTTGGTTCACCTTTGGAATCACCTTCATATTCTTCTTCAGAATATTCTTTAGACTCTTGCCCACTTTCAGAAGCCTCTTCTGTATCAGAGTCTACTTCTGTTGAGTCTTCATCTTTAGCAGATTGGTCACTGGAAGTACTTTCTTCATCAGAATCTATCTCCTCTAGAACAACCTTTTTACCTTTAGAGTGAGATGGATCGGATTCTATGGTTTCTCCTTCTGGGACGGACTGGGTATCTTTCTTACCAACAGTAAACTTGATCTTGGGACCTCTTCGTGAAGAAGTGGGAACAGCCACTGATTTATTTTTCATGCGGAGTTCTTGCTATCGGTGAGCTTCTGCTTCAGATTCTTCTCCTTCTGAATCTATTCTAAAAATTTTCATTTCAAAACCATGCTTATGTAACCATTGTGCAGTATTGGCTAGGATTGGCTTCAATCTCTCTCTCATGCTGGTACTTAATTTCCTAGACCATTGCATTACAGGAAATGACCTTTTAGAAACCTCTTGTTCATCATAGACAACATTCATGATATCACTAGGATCTATGAAATCCTCTAGTAGGTCAGTAATATCAAGGTCTCTGATCTGCTGAACTATCAACCTGCAATAATCCATTTTATGAATGGCTTCTTCATCTTTGCAATCAGTCCAGATGTCTTCAAAATGGTATTTGTGATGATGACCCTTTTGTAATTTCCTTCTGACATCCTGGTAATCAAAATCAAACCTATACCTATAGGTCTTGATTGTCATGATTTGCATCTCAGCATAAACAGATTTAGCTTTCTGTATAGTTGGGATAGTATATCTGCCGATTGTCAATGGAAACTTGAATCCGCGCTTGTGGTTACTTCTTCGTTCTTTATGCACTGAAATCAGTTTTCTGCATATATCCATGAGAACCCACTTATCTGAAGGATAACATGACAACATGTAAGGGAAGTCAGTGTAGCACCCTACTCTCAAATAAGTAAACGTTGGGAATTGAACAAATAAGCATCCAACTTACCACCTTATAGGTCTCATCAGATAACCTTCTCCTTTCGAGAGCTGGATCAAATTGAAAAGAAAAGGTTCAAAGAAAGCATCAATTACCTACCTGAAATGATGGAAGCTTTCCTTCAATTCCAGTTGATAGAAGAATTTATACACAGGTACTAGCATCCGATTCCCTTTTGTGGATAGACCTAGAAATTGTCTCATTACAACTGCTACGTACACGAGGTAAGAAGTCATATAATTTCAATGTGGAAGGTCCATTGATCAACTGCTCATGTATTTCATCACCGATCTATTTGACCTAGTCAATGTGCACTTTTTGTCTTCTTATAATCCTGATGTATTCATACATCCAATCATGAAAAGTGGATTATTCAGGCAAGCCTTTTACTCTGCTTAAAAATTTGATCATATCTTTGACGTCATCTTTGAAATCACTTCACAAGAGTCCCTTTGGCCATCTGGAAACAAATTGTCTAGGCTTCTTCAACCATTGAGTATTTATTAGGTTTTTAGCCTTGTTGGGATCAGCGTCAAAGACTTCTTGTGATTTTTGTATAGAGATGTCAATGTACTTCTCCATTTGAGGAACCTTAAACACAATGTCAAAGAAGTCAGGGTCAAGTCTTAAAATCTCATGCCTAGAAGAATAAATCACACTTTTTCTTTCCCTGATGTAATGAGATGCCACTTGAAGGACAAATTTCGTATTGTGTGCAGCAATAGGGAACATAGCTACCAAATGTAGGTTATTGTGTATAATTGCTCTCATCGGGTTAGGAAGAGGCTTTTATCTCAGTTTGCTTTGAAAAATCAACCAAGTCTTGATGGCCAACCTCTGTGTCCTTTATTTCTTCCACCTTGGAGACCACTACAGTCAGTAGATAGACACCTTGATATTTATATTTCATTTTACCTTTCACTTTTGAAGAAGATGGAGGTTTATTGGCAGTCATCAAGAGTAACTGAATCTTTGATCAATCAACTTTGAAGGTCTTGAAAAGAGACTGCAAGGTGTCAAGCCAGAACAAACATTAGTCGTTAAATAGCATGGGAATGCACAAAATGAGCAAGATGATGAGAAAGTATGGAACAGATGATAAGGCATGCAAAACAATGCACAAAATGGAAGGAATGAGGTTCAAAACGAAACTTGACAAGTTTGAAGCATTTCAGGGAAAAATTGTGAAAAGTGTAAGGGCGCATTGTTTCAGCGCTCTTACATTTTGAAGAATTATGGCTTTGATGTAAGGGCACTGAAAAACAACACTCCTGCACTTTTCAGTGTTGGATTAAATTTCAAAATGCTAGGGCGCACTTTTTCAACTCTATGACACTTTCTTTTGAAAGGAATTTCAAGTAAGTATAAGTAATGAAAAACTTCAACACCATTAGGTTTGAACACAAAAAGGCAATGTGTAAAGACGTTTGAAAACAATGCTTGGGATTTTTGAAGCATGGAATGCTTGAAGTCAACATTTGGCGACCTATATTGGATTGCATTTGACTTTCCTTTCATCATCATTTTACAAGTGAACAAAAACTATGCTATTTTACTCACAAAATGTGAGTTTCTTTCATTGCTCGTATAGAATCATCAAGAAGGACAATGTGAGAAGATATAAAAATGTGGGAATATGAGCGAAAGGAGAAAAACACATTTAAAGAAGAAAGCCACACCAAAAAAAACAATGGATGGTGAAATTGTGTGATGATGTTCCAAAACACGATTAGGGTAAGAGGGAAAAACGTGCTCATGAATTAACAAGACTCCAAAGACATGGCGAAATAAAGAAAATGCGTGGGATAAGAAAAACGTGAGAAGAAAACAAAGATAAAAAAAAATTCATATGTAAATCTCTAAGACGTGCACAAAATAATGAAGGAGAATGGAGAGAAATTAAGAACAACTTACCAAGAGAAAACACAAAATTTGATTGAGAGGAACTTCATATTTCTCAAAAATGTGTTTTGGAGCTTGAGAAGATTTCGCCCAGCATGACGGAATGAAGTTTGAAGATTTTTAAATAATGAAAATGAAACAATAAAACACTTTTAAGTAAATGGGAAACCCAAAAACCTAACTCAAGTCGAGCAATTAATTTAGGCACAAAAAGTGGCACGATGAGCAAAAAATGTAAAACGCATGAAGAAACGCGCCTAAGCAAGAAAATGACTAAGTCTGGATAAAAAGTGTAATAGCACACTTTTTCAGCGCTCTTACATTTTTAACCAAAAACACTTTCATGCAGGGGTGTTGAGAATCAGCGCCCCTGCACTTTTCATACTTAGCCAATTTTTTGCTTGTGAGCAAGAGCGCACTTTTTCAGTGCAACTACATTTTTCACAATTAACTAAGTACGAATAGTGAGATTTCGTGAAGGGGCTCATTTCAAAGGTCTTCGTGAGGCGAACATAGGGGGATGCTCAAAATGAATGTTTGAGTCTTTGGAACACATTTCAAGGTGGTTTGGAAATCACCTTGTTTTGCATGCTTAAACTTCACGAATCCTAGGAAACAAACAAGTTTCGTAGGGGGGTTATCCGTGGAATGAGCACTGCCAGATTCCATGATAACACACACCCATTAAAATTGTTAAAATCATTTAAAAGTGGTATAGGAAGTAGAATCACATTGGTACTTTGTTGTTTATTATTTAGTATAATTACAACCAAGAATAAATCTTATGTGAAATGAAATGTTGCATTATTAGTGAATAATTTATAGTATATTTATGCTCTAATAATATTAAAAGATTTTGAAAAGAAAGTATTCTAAGGGATAAAATAACTATTTTCATCTATAAATACATGTGTAAAGTGTTTGAATCATCTATAAAGAGGTCATTGTAGCCACTTAAACTTAACTTGACCTAATAGTTATTGGGGTTGAGTTTATATTTGGGTATGGTTGTTTTAGGTAATATAATTTTTCCATTTTTTTTAATTTAAGTGCCTATTTAGGCATACCTCTAAGAATACCTTCTTCAGTTTAATCTAAGCCCAAAGAGTAGAAGATATTACCCACTCTCATATGTAACCATAAACCATCATGAGTTTCTTAATGAGACTCAATTCACTTTTTTGAAGATAAACCCTAACCTTGAAGGTGGGAAAAGTCTCTAGGATTTGGAAGAGCAATTTTGGGACCTAATAGTCCCACAAGTGTAGAAAACACCACAACAAGGTCATGCATCAATCTTCATTTTCTATTTTCACACCAATTGACTATAATTTTTTCATGATCATGTTGGATATATTGAAGTTCTTAAGAATAGTATCATCCTCACCTATCCTCATAGTGTACAAATTCTTCCATTAAAAACCTTGTTTACTAGGTATTTGGCCTCATATACATTCCCCAATGTATTATCTAAAGGATTTCAACAATGAGCTCTCCCAAAATATTCAAGAGCACTAAATTAGCCAAAACAAAGTCTAGTTATACTTTTGATCTTTCTTTCCAACACAATATAGTCTTTTAACGACATATCTACATAAGTATAGGCATGGAGGACACATCCTACAAATTATAAACTATGAATAATTCCTCTATTTTAAGCTTCTAAAGCTCAAAATTCATGCTATTAAAATGTTTCATGTCTATTCTAAATTTTATTCTCATCTTCTCTAAAACAAATATCTCCTCTCCACATGCTCCCACTCAAACCAAGATTATTTTAAAAATATTTTTCCCTTCCACCTAGGACTTGAATTGATCAAACTTTGATATCAAATGAAATAAATCTAAGATCCATGACCCAATAAGTGCACAAAGTTGGGTCCACTTCTATGAGATTTTTTGGGATTGAAAATAATTCTAACAAAAACAAATACCCATTTAGGCTCGAGTTCCTAAATCTAAATTTTTAAAATGTGTACTCATTCTAAAATGAACACCCATTTTATTTTTTTTCAAAATGGGTACTTGTTTTATTTTTCACAATGGTACCCATTTCTAATCACATAATATTTCCACTCCTTTTTAGAATGGATGTACATTTTAAAGCGAGTATGTATTTAATAAAATTTGAAATTTGGAACCCATTCATTTGCTTTTGTTTTAGGCTTGGAAACCCACCCATTAGCCTTGGACCTACAAGTACAATGCCATGAAAACAATAAGAGAAATATTGACTTTAGCAATATGGTTGATGACTTTTTTAAAGAAAATTTTGAAAAAATTGAAACTCATTATAGATGATGATGTCTAGTTTTCAAATATGTTTTTTTAATAATTGGACTTGTTTTTCTATTTATTAATTATTTTATGAGGAAATTGGTCCGTAAACTTTAAATTTCAAGTTTTAGTTTTTTAATAATTTTTTTTTAATTTTTATTTCTTATAATTATATGTCATGAATCATCACACAATTATTTATATAACTAAAATTATTAATAATAAATTGATTAGTTTAGCTCAAATTATGTTGGTTGTACATGAGGGGTTTTCAAAAATAACAATTTTTATGCATACTTCCTTGTAGGGTTGAGCACTGCATCATTTCTAGGGGAGATGCTCAGTAGTGGATTTGCTATTGTCAGTTTGACATGGATTACATCTCGTGTTGCCACTGAGCTTGAAACCATAGTCTACGATTGGCTTGGCAAAATTCTCAACCTCCCTGAGTCTTTTCTCTCATGTTTTGGTATATGTATTACATGATTATAGTTAAGATGTTGAATAGATCTTAGACGCTTTTTTTTATGAATAATTTCTATATTGTTATTTATAAATTAGTGTCACATATTCACAAAAAAGTGAGTGGAAAAAGTCACATCCTTAAAATTCAAATGAGACATCAGTCTAAAACAAAATTAAACGAAAAAAATACAAACCATTAAATGATTAGAATACAAGTAGACTGACAATTTTGAGCACTTCCATAATTTAAATAGCTATACTTGATCTTTATATAACCATATATGATCTTTTAAACACACATATTTAAAGAATATGTTAATTATAGGCAAAGGGTGGTGGTTGGGTTATTCAAGGATCCACAAGTGAGACAATTTTGGTATCATTATTAGTTGCAAGGAGTAAGGCTCCCAAGAAATTTGGTGTAGATTCAGTTGACAAGCTTGTGTTGTATGTATCAGACCAAACATATTGTTCAATTGAAAAAGCTAGCAAAGTAAGAAATTCCTTACATTTCTTAATATGATTTATATTTTAATTTAAAAAAGCATTTGAGATTATTTTCATTGAAAATATTCTTTCACAATCTCTTAATTTAAAATTTATTTGATTTTTTAAAATTGCATATAGATTGCAGGAATATGTAAAAATAATGTTAAGAGTGATAGCAACAAGTATTTGCAAAAACTATGGGATTTCTCTAGAAAATGTTTGTGACTGCAGATTAAAAGATATTAGTGTTGGTTTACATCCAACATTTTTATGTGCTACGATAGGTGAATTTACAAAGATTTTATATGATAAGATCTTATTTCAAATTTACATAGTTTCATTTCAATTAAAAAAATACTAATGGAATAGTTTATGATTACAGATTGGAACGACATCATCAACAGGTGTGGATCCTTTACAAGGACTATCGCAAATAGCTCAAGAACATGACATGTGGCTGCATGTAGATGGTGCTTATGGTGGTGTTGCTTGCATTTGTCCTGAGTATCAACATTATCTTGTGGGAATAAATGATGCAGACTCCTTCATTATGAATCCTCATAAATGGCTTTTTACCAACTTTGATTGCTCTCTACTTTGGGTAAAGGTGATATTCTGATATATAATAATTCCTTTTATGAATTGTTAGTATTTTAAATCTTGTCATTTATAGATTGTCAATGTTGAAGTCAATCTTATTGAGGTATTTTAAATCATGTCGCTTAGATTAATCATTTGAAGTTTCATAAAATGATTTAGGATTATTAATTTGATAAATTAGTATTATTAATAAAATGATATAAGATTAGTAGTTATGTAAAATTATTAACATATATGAATTATATGTTTGAATTTAGGATTCAAATTTTTTTGTTGAAGTATTATCAATATATCCAAAATATTTTGAAAACAAGGTTAGTTTTATTTTAATCTATTATTTTTTATGAAACAAACATAAAATCTTATAAATATAAATATAAACTACCTTATTGCAAAAATTCAGTAGAATGTATAAATCATCTATTTATAATTTTACAAAGATCAAATTAAAAGCAAGATCAAATTAAAAACATACAAATTTATATTAATAAACATGATGATATGAATGACTACACCATCAAACAAATTTTTAAATTAATCAATTTTATTTAATATATGATGATCATTGCAAATGTTTTATAAAATATTTTTTCATATTATTATTATTAAAATTTTATCAAATTTATTTATTAAATCAATTTAATTTTGTTTATTATTATTTTGAGAATATAATTTTGAAAAAATATCTTATTTAGCTTATTTCTATTAGAAATATTAGAAATAATGAACCTTGTTTTTATTTAATCATTTGGTTGACTTTTTAAAATTAATTTAAAATATATATTAAAGTGATATTATATGTGTAGGTATCACAATCCAAACAAGTGATAGATTATAAAGATTGACAAATACCACTTGGAAGTCAATTTAGGTAAGTCCATTTTATATAATCAAATTCAAATGATATATTATAATTCTTGTATATGTTTAATATTTGCAATATTATAAAAAAATATAGGACATATATATTTATAATTGTACATTTAAAACAATAAAAAATGCATAAATAGAATGAAAAATATTTATTAATTAAGATTATTTATTTAATAATTTTAATAAATATTACATAATAATATTTTTAAATAATACATATAAATAATCTATTCATTTTTATTATCTATTAAATAAATTTAGATGACTTTGATAAATTTTAATTTAGATAATTTTTAAAATATATAATTTATAATAAAGATTTATATTGTGTAAAAAATAGATATGAGTAATAAATTATAATTTAATAAAAAATCTATATACTAGGTTGAGATTTATATACTTTTAATTTTTGTATCAGTGTGTATTGTGTATTTTATTTAGGTCATTAAAGTTATGGATGGTATTACGTCTTTATGGAATTTCATAGCTACAAACATCTATCAAATATCAAATTTCTCTTGCTCAACATTTTGAAAATCTTATAATGAAGGATAAAAGATTTGAGGTAATTATGTTTAGAAATTACTTTTTTATAATTTTCATACCTTTTTTTATAATATTTAAAATATACTTTAAGATATCTAATACTTTTTTTAAAAGTTGGGATAGGTTATAACTCCTCGGACTTTTGCATTGGTTTGTTTTGAAATTTTACCTACAAAAGGTGATCCCGACAATGGAAATTCATCAAATTCACAATTGTTGGATGTTGTAAATGATACCAGACAAATGCATTTATCACATACGGTATTCTTCTTTAAAACTATTTCTTTTTATTTTTGTGATGATAATTAGTATTGATATGAATCAAAAATTACAAGCATCTACAAAAAAGCAGGAACCTTCATGATTTTTAGGGCTTGACGGTCACTCAGCAACTCAAAAACCCTACCCACCAAACCACACTAACACACCAAAACCTGGAAAAGCACCATATGTTTTTATAGACAAATTGGCCTAGGGCCGAACCACATTAGGAGAAATCACAAAAAAGACAATTTTTCGTGGACACCAAAAAACCAGAGGGCCACTTTGGTTCACATGAAGTCGTTAGCCTTAGCAAAATCAACAAATTTTGGCACCCATTCTAAGTTGTCAACAACCACCAACCACAAAACCTTTTTGCAGAAATTGACCCCAACCGCTGCTATCATCATGTGTTGAACCAGGGCCATGCCCTTGAGGTCTAAAAGAAATGGGTAAATCTTGACGACTTCACTCAATTTCTTGAGATTAGCTCCGTATCTTTTGGCCATGGGACCCCTGCCCTAAGAATCACCACCTTAAGGATCTCATCCAAACCTTCCCAAAGTCCCTTCTTAAACAATTTGCAAACCAACATTTTGGCTTTCACCTTGTTCGTATGCAGGTCCAAAAGGAAGACCAAGAACCTTGAAGCTATTTTGGAATTTACCCTAAAAGTTTCATGCAGCTTCAAATGCCCCAACCTGAGCACCATCTTTAATGCAACAATAGTCAACAGATCAATGTTGAGAAGAGTGTGCTTGAGGTGTTGGTTGGTAGCCTCATAGAATGCATTTTGATGCCCTTTGCAAACCAATTGAATTGGTGTATCGACACTAAAGCTAACCAGGTAATTGACCGACATATGGATCATAAACTTTGTTCTCTCCACCATTTTCTCACACACCACACCAAATAGATCTGAAGAGAGAGGAAAATGATGCAACCAAATTACCACCTTTAGGAGAGAAAAAATTCCTTTCTTAAATGCTTATTGTGTTATCACATTGTACAATGTTCGCTTGCCACCCTAAATGCTCAAAAAACCATGAATTTTCATCATTTGGAGGCATGAGTACTCTGAATACTGAGACAAAATGACATGACACAACTATTCAGATCACCCAAATCTTGCACTGGTATTAAAGTCGTTTGATACATAATTATTGCCAAAACAAAATGATATGAACTAGGGGAAATGTGAAAGATGCAAAAAGATCTTTGCTAAATTAGCTCCCACATCATCCATGGCCACCCCTCTAGCTCACCCCTAGATTGGACTTCCCACAATCCATGTGGGAAGTCGCCCACCCTTCCACACACTTGTTGAGTGTGCTAGAGTCAAATCGAAGAATGAATCTCTCTATGGGTAATGCCATCTACACCCTAGTTTGACAGCTCATCCGCTTCCTTGTTTCCCTCCCTCAATGTGTGATTGATGGTGAGCAATTCAAAGCCTTCCAATAGTTGCAATGCTAGCTCTAAGCTAGTGCTTAGTTTCCAATGCACGATGTACCTAGTCCTTAAGGTGTTAATGACCAATGATGAATCGCCTTTGATTACCATATTTTTTCTCCTCAGTTCTTGATAGAGTCTCAAGCCCAAAAGAAATGCCTGCATCTCTGCCACATTTTTTGTACCATTTTGAAGAGGCGAAGCTAGTCTTCCAACAATCTTGGAGTGCCAATCCCTAACTATGTACCCCATGCCAGATACACCTAGGTTTCCCTAGGAGGCCTCATCAAAGTTTAATTTGTACCAACCAGCCTTAGGAGGTTTCCATATCACCTTCCTTCTTTCAAGCTATTTCACTAAACCCCCTGTCTCGACCTAAGAAGGTATCTTGAGGCCATGCCAGTTTCTTAGTATTGTTGCATCCCTAGTAGTGAAAACCATTTTACCACCCTACCTCTTAGCAAACCTTGCATTGATGGTTTACACAATACTAGCCTCTATTTTGTTTAAAAGGGATTGACGTGACATTGCTTTCTCTTGGAAAATATGCTTGTTCTACTCCTTCCATAGTTCCCAAATAACTAGTGAAGGACTAGAAATCCATAACCCTCCAAATATTGTGTTCCTATTTAGCTTCAACCAACTTCTAAGGAGACTTAACAAGCTGCCAAGAAATGTTGTCTACCATTGTAGCTTCACACATAACCATTCCCAATAATGTTGTGTAAATGGTATCTCACGAACAAGTGATCCCCAATTTCCTTAGCTTGTTTGTAAAGAACACATCTCAATGGGCTAGCATAGCCCAATCATGCAAACATATCAGTCATAAGAACCCTTCCTTGCATCGTAACCCAAGAGAAAAGACCAGCCTTTGGGAGGCACTCAGATTTCCAACATAGGTTGATAGGCAGACATGGCTATCTTGCATCCGCCCCAACTAAAATTTTGTAGCCATCTTTTGCATTTTAGATCCCATTTATGGAGGCATTCCATCTTAACACATCCTTGCCATTTCTTGGATAGACACCACGACATGCCAACTCTTATTCATAAATTTTGACTATTCAAGGGTCTAACCCCAACCCTTGAAGGCTTTTCCAGTGATAATTGGGACATCCGTCCTCCCAAATAATCTTCTTTAAAACTATTTTATTTTACAAATTTTTAAAAGAAAAATTAATATAAATCATAAAGGTTATAAATTTAGAAGTTGAATGGTTCAATATTCATATTATTATCTTCGCTTGTTACTTATTACTATGTACCCATCATTTATTTATTTATTATTTTAATATACCATTACAAATCATTTTTTTGATACATTAATTTGGCTTGATGGGGTTGGACCAGAAATAATATGGTAAACATAGATAGTAGCCACAAAACAAAGGAGAGCCAGAGAATTCATCCACAACACATTAACAACCAACAAAACCACCCCCAAGCACCCCCTCTTTCGTTTCCACCTACTCTTCCTCATCCTCATCACTCGTCGGCACCACCATTTCACTGGAGCTAGCAGGCAAGGTCAACAGGGGCATTGGGTCTCTAGCTATGAAGGCTCCTAAGAGCTCCTTTAGTAGATAAATGTTGCTATTAACTTCCACCAAGCGGTCCTCCATATCTTAACCTACACACTGCACTAGGAATGAGATCCAAGGGCCATTGTAATCTAGAGTGAGCTCAGGCCACACTCCACCCATAGGTCTTAATCCTATGACAACCACCACCATCTCTAGGTAATACTCTATGCCTTCCCTCCAACTTTCCTTCACCCACTTCCTCATCAACCAACAAATTGCATCTTTCCTCGTGGGCATGTAGAAGCCATGCTATAAACATGGATGTTAAATCAAAGTTGACATGGAAACAATAAGAGGAATGGAGGAATCTAAAACCTAGAACTCGCTTAAGTGCCACCAACACATCCACCTCCACAACATTAAAGATTCATCATAACCTACAATCCATCACCACACCTCCGAAGGCCATTTTCCTTTCTTTAGCACCCAAATAGATCGTTGTTTCCATTGCAACATATATGGGGATAGGGCCTTAATCCTTGTTATAAAGTACTTTCACCACCACCTTATTCTAATGCCATCCTTTTCTAGAACCACTATTAGTGGCACATTAGTCATTAAGGCCAAGAGGCACCCTTCCTATAATTTAGTGCTACTAATTACTATTTGGTAACCTTGTTTTCCCCAATGTAATCTATAGTGGATTTAGATAGCTAATCCGCTTCCCTATTTCCCTCATGGTAAATGTGGGTGACCCTATAGTCATAAAAAAAACCAAATACCTTAGCAAGTAATTCGAAAGATTCTCGAGCTTCAAATTTGGAGTGGATTTTCGATGGATGGTGTTGTAATACCCCTCATGTTGTTGTTACTCTTTGATACTCTTTGATACTCTTATGTGTTGGTTTGATACTTGGTTTGTGATGGTGATTAGTTCACCAACTTAGTTGTGTGTGGATTCATAGTTTGGTTGTTTTTCTGCACTTGAAATTACTTATGATGTTTGATGAGACATTATGTGGTGGTTATATTGTTGATTATGCTATGGTTTTCCTTAATAATATATGTGGTGATGTTGTGATTCTATGTTGCTATGTTTTCTGATGTGTTTGTTAGTGAGTCTTGGTGAAAGGATGAAGTGGCATCACTCACTTGTGAGTGCCCTGCTACCCTGCAATTTCCTTTCACGATGTGTCTGCAATGGAGATTTACATGTTACTTGATGTTTGTTTGTATGCAGGAATAAAGTCTCGATTCCATCTGCTTCGGCAGGGTAGGGTGAGCATTAAATTAACCCAACGGGTACGATGTTGAAAAAAATGGAGTTGATAAGGAAGTGTCCCCATCCCAAGCCCGTCACCTCATTTTGAGTCTTGTTGTGTCATGGTTTTGGCTTTGTCCTTGTCTCAGTTTTGTTGTTGTTTATTTATTTTATGATGGTTAGTTGTCATTTAATTTATCTGTGATAAATTAATGATATTTTGTGGATATGATTAATTGTGAGTAATTGTAATTTGGAATTTAAATATTGTAAATTAAAATTTATTTAATTAATTAAAAGGTGTAAGTAATTAATTGAAATAAATAATGATGGTGATAATTGGGTATGTGCAGATCATGATGGGCCAAAAAGTGGCAATATGATGGGTATGTGGCTGACGAATTTTTTTACCCAAAATTGATGAAACGAAAAGGGTTTTTAAGGAGATTCTCAACTTTCCACCAATATAAATTATGCTTTACTTTGAATTTAATAAGTAATTATTATTCATTTTCTATTCAAATTACGTGAATCGATTGATAGGTTGATTGAAAACATCTATAGCTTTCAAAAAGATCACATTTTTGAATCCAAAACATGCATCACATTCTATGCTTCCATACTATAGGATTAAAAAAAAAAATCATGAAGTTTTGACCAAGTTAAG
This sequence comes from Sequoia sempervirens, assembly GCA_007258455.2. NCBI lineage: Eukaryota > Viridiplantae > Streptophyta > Pinopsida > Cupressales > Cupressaceae > Sequoia > Sequoia sempervirens. Next base: position 381,736,900 of record VDFB02353493.1, on the reverse strand, counting down.
GTGGTCGATACAATTTTTATATTTTCTAAAAGTTGTAATAAAAATTCATAATTAATTATTTACTTTGAAAAAATTACAAAAATATGCATCACATTGGGACATGAGTCCTCTACTTATATCTAAAATCTTATAAAAAAATATTATCATTTTATTGTGGTTAGGGTGGTCAGACAGACACCTACTTCTTATTTTTTCCCTGAAATTTAAGAACTACTACATTGAAATTTCAAATTGAATCACCAAATAGAATTTTTTCTTTTTAAAAAAATCTAGTAGTTTAGAAACTACATTCAATTTACTACAGATTATATTCTTACATATTTTTGAAATAATATAGATAACTTATTCAAATTTTTACGTCAAGTTGTCTAACTCTGATTTTTCTGAATTTTTTGCCACTTAAGGGCTTGTTTTTTCCATGATGATCTTCCACATACCCAATTATATATTATCTTTTTCAAGATATTAAAATTAGAAAATCAAAAGAGAATATCTTGTGAGGATAATATCATATGAAAATAATGAATTTTTAATAAAATCTATGAGATAAGTGTCAGCTTTTAAAAGCAAGAAAAAGAACCAATGAATGTTTTAGATTTTTGAGGAAAAAAGAAGAAGAGATTTATTCATTTTTATTTATTTTATTGTGAGGAAGTTTTACACATGATGGTTTTTGGTTTTTGTCAAAGAAAGAAAAAGATAGGTTTTTGTGCTTCTTGGTGAAAATTGTTTTGTAAGAAAAGAAGAAAGGATTAATTCAAAAGTTAGCTAAAGGAAGCAAATTGAGAAGAAGCTGCAGAGGGGATTTTACATTCGAAAAAGGAAGAAGGCTATTGTGTTGGATTCGTCTTCAAACGAAGGACTCCAGGTTCTTTTAAATTTATTATTTCTTTTGATTTATTATTTTGTAAACAAAATCTTTTTCTGTCAAGTTTGAAAATCAATTTCTCTATTTTTGAAAGAGGGTTCTATGATTGAAATTTGTTTGTAATAAACCTTTGAATCTTCTGTAGGAAACTATAGTGAAACCTTCTAAAAAATTTCAATAAAATTTAGTTGTGAAATTATTGTTTTGATAAGAAAATCATTTTTATTATGAGTTGGATTTATATGCCCAAATTTATTATGAGTTTGATTTAAAAAAAAACAATTTATTATATTATTTGTTTGAATCTCTTGATAAATATATATATATATATATTTAAACATAAATAAATATATACATATATATATTTACATATATATATTATTTTGTTCTTTTTATAAAAAAATGTTTTTCGAATTTCGTGTTTGTTGGAAACAAAATTTAAAATAAAAAATTTAAAAAAAGTTTATGTTGGGAAGGGAGTGGTCGACTGAAGCTGAACCACCCCTGACCCCTGTGGTGGTTGTACACAACCACAATAGGCTACGCACAACAGCCGATGGTTGTTGTACGCAGCCACCATAGGCTACGCCTATAGGGGTTGCGGCCTCCCCACAGTGGGGACCGCAGTACCATACAGGCTATAGAAGGATTATAGCAATTTCATTTTTTTTCTGGAACTTCAGCTTATTAAATTTAATTTCGTTCATTTTTAATTTGTAATATATATATGTGTGTATTTATATACTATAGTATATACAGTGAATTATTTTGTTAGTTTTTATAAGATGGGTTAAATGCATAAATCTTAATATATATCTTATTTAATATATATATATGTATGTATGTATATATGCATAAAAAGCATATATATGTATATATATTTATATATATAAAGGACTTTTATAGGCTGTGATTTTGTATTAAGGAGATAATTTTTACAAGTTGCAATGTTATAATGTAATTGAGGAAATTATAGATAAATTATGTGTTTTTATTTAAATTGAATATTCTCGAGTTATTGATTTATTTATTTGATGAAATTTATTGTGTATTGAAATGAGGTTTAAGGCATTGTTTTATATAACTAGGTACTCTCAAGATTGTTCGTTTAAATTTATTTTGGTTTTCTCTTTTTGGGTTTATGTCTTGTGGGAAAACCCTAGAGTTAGTTTATCCTTCGATAGGAGCTTAAGTTATTGTTAGGGACTTCCAGAGGTGGGGATACTGATGTTTATATTTGATCTTGTAAATTGATATTTGTCCTTATGTTTCGGCTATGGTTGTGATTTGAGTACACATGGATTGTATTGTTTTATGAATGTGTTTCATATGATTTTAGCGAGATTTTTTTTCCTCATGGATGTTCCATTTGTTGGTTCAGTGTTCTTGTTGGTACAATCCCTTGGTGTTAGATTTTATGTTTTGGGTGTCTAGGGAGAGTGGCTCTAAGTGGGGGTTGGCGCACAAAGGGGTTGCCAGGGTAACCCACGTAGAGTTAGAGTAATCAGTGATAACCTAAGTAATTAGTTAGGGGTTGGGTAGTTAAACATTAATAAGATAATTATGGATGCCTCATCCACCTGTTAGTGCTATCATAGAATAAACATGGGCCGAGAAGGCCATGGTTGGTATGATTGTTGCCTCGTCCTCATGAGAGTTTAACAGTTCCACATGAGTAACCCTATGGAGCGGCACCGTGAGATAAGATATCAGGAGAACCATAGATGGAGGTGGCACCTTGTGATAGGTTCTAAGATGGATAATCCATGTAAGGCCATGCGATGACACTCTCCTCTAGCATTCCATTTGATTTTTTTATTGAAGTCCTCTGGAAGTGGTCTATTGTTATGTTGTTTTGGTGATTTATCATTATTTAGTTTTTTGAGTGGTCTTTTGAGTTATGTTATCTTGTTTGGAGTTAGTCTTGTTTTACTGTTTGCATGTTTTTGGTTAGGGATCCTTCCTTGTTTACTCCCAGCATGGGGGTGGTTGGGTGGAATGTGCTACGCACCTCGTTGGGTTCCCTTGGATGCAGTTGTACCATTCAGTGCAAAGTTTTGCAGATGTTGTTGATCCAAGATTCATATGTTACCAAATGTATATTTGTACTACAAATGTAATTCATTTATGGATGTATCACTCCCACGTGTGTTGGGAAGACCTTGATGTAATTTTGTATATGTGTTCATTGAGATGTACTATCAGACTGATGTAATGTATTATCATACCATGTAATCATTTGTGAACTACCATTTGTAATTACTGTTAATGTAATGTTGTATCTGTGGAAATATATATACTTAATATCTTCATGATTAATTTATTTGTGATTTGCATGTATGGTTTTATATCCGATTACTCTTATTAATGTGGTTATCGTTAATGGATGTTTTTAAATGGTGATATGTTAATGAATGGATACATAATTGAATATTTTATTTTTAACCTATTATATTTGTTATGGGCTAGTTTGGTAATGTCACCTCATGTACCCCAAGGGATTTAGTTGTGCAACTTAGAACACTGTTATGTTGGAATACTTAAGTACATTCCTCATGTTCTAAAAAAAATAAAATTGTTTTTTTTTTAGTTGTTCCTTTTGGGTTTGCACGATGAGGCATTACAGGTGTTGTTCGTGATCATCGAGTCCTCCTCAATGTGTAATTTCTTGATATTTAATTGGATGCTAAGCTGAATCCATAGTCAAGTTGCTTGTATTTTTGTTAGGTTGTTAGTTCCTTCCTCTAGGAACTTATATAAACTTGTCTCTGTGTTCCCATCATGATTTCTTATTATGCAACCTGCTCTTGTTGAGTATGGGTTACTTCAGGTTGCTCCATCAAAATTCAATTATTCTCTATGTTAATCTCATCAAAAAAATCCAAGTCCCTCAATAAGTAATTCAAAACATTCTTGAGCTTCTAATTTGGAGTGGATTTTTTATGGATGGTGTTGATCGTGATCATCGAGTCCTCCTCGATCTACAATTCTTTGATGTTTAATTGGATGCTAAGTTGAATCCATAGTCAAGTTGCTTGTATTTTTGTTACGTAGTTAGTTCCTTTCTCTAGGAACTTAGATAAACTTGTCTTAGTGTTCCCTTCATGATTTCTTATTATGCAACCCACTCCTGTCGAGCCTGGGTTACCTCAGGTTGCTCCATCAAAATTATTTTTTTCTCAACCTTCATCTCATCAAAAAAATCCAAGTCCCTCAACAAGTAATTCAAAACATTCTCAAGCTTCAATTTGGAGTAGATTTTCGATGGATGGTGTTGCTCATGCTCATCGAGTCCTCCTCAATGTGCAATTTCTTGATGTTTAATTGGATGCTAAGTTGAATCCATAGTCAAGTTGCTTTTATTTTTGTTAGGTTGTTAGTTCCTTCCTCTAGAAACTTAGATAAATTTTTCTTAGTGTTCCCTTCATGATTTCTTATTATGCAGGGTAAACCCACAAAAGTGGTTTACAATTCGAATGAGGAAGGAAAACTTGTAAAAATTGACCCCATGCCAAAAAATTTCATTCTAGGGGTTCAAATGAACTCATTGGTTCGAAAAAACCAAAAAAGGGTTTGATCAAACCAGGGTTTGAGTGAACCCATTTAATGCATGCATGGACAAAAAAAATGAAAACCCCTTTTGGGAAGGGGGTTTGAATGAACCCTAGTTCACTCGAACCCCCCTTTTCCCTGATTCTTGACCTTGTTCACAAAAAAGACCTAAATTTTTACACTTTGAAGCTTGGGTTGAGGATGAAAATGGAGGAATCTTCACAAACCCAACTAGAATCAGGTAGTCCTCAGAATGAGCTATCCAATGAATATAATTTTAATATGCTTTGGTTTTATTATGTATTTTTTTTCTTAGTCTTATTAAATAGGTTTTTCATCGAAAATAAAGGTCTTTGTTCTGCACATCTGGAAAAATAGCAAATTATCAATTTTTTTTTTTTAAATATGAGTGCACCAGATATTGAAGTTCTTGATCCAACAAAATAATAATAATTGAATTTTGATATATAAAAAAAAGTTGCATGTTATATGGTCGTGCTATGTCTGAATTGTAATTGGTTTGACTTTGAAACTTTATTAAAGAAAAAAATTCAATAAAAAACTATCTAACCAAGTGGAAGCACTAGATACTAGAGTTACAAATCTAAATTCGAAAGAATTAGAATTTTATCCTTCATGAAAAAAAAATATGTGTTATACGGTGTGTGTCACTTTTTAAAAATGTTGTTTTCTGAAAAAAACCAATTTTCATGGGAGATGGAAAAAGAAGTGCAATCTTATTCCAAAAAAAAATTTAATTTTTTTTTTAGAATCTATAGACAAAATGTGATGAGACTCTAGTTTGCATCATCTTCAAATTTCTCATGGTTTAGCGGCTATTGGTGCCTGAATATGAAGATTTAGTTAAAAATAATAATTTCGATGTCTAGTTTGGCCAAAAATTGTAAACCACTATTGTGGGATCACCCTGAACCTACTCTTGTCAGGCCTGGGTTACTTCGGGTTGCTCCATCAAAATTCAATTTTTCTCAACCTTCATCTCATCAAAAAAATTCAAGTCCCTCGGCAAGTAATTCAAAACATTCTTGAGCTTCAATTCGGAGTGGATTTTCGATGGATGGCGTTGATTATGATCATCAAGTCCCCCTCAATGTGCAATTTCTTGATGTGTTAATTGGATGCTAAGTTGAATCCATAGCCAAGTTGCTTGTATTTTTGCTAGGTTGTTAGTTCCTTCTGCTAGGAACTTAGATAAACTTTCCTTAGTGTTTCCTTTATGACCCCTTATTATGCAACTAACTCCTATCGAGCCTGGGTTACCTCAGGTGCTCCATCAAAATTCATTTTTTCTCAATCTTCATTTGGAGGATACCATTTTACATCTATTCTTGGATTCACAATCGAATGGAGGAGCCCATAAACAAGGACCATCATAAATCAATTTAAAAATCATTTAAACACCTAATTTTTTATATTGATGTTTTTATAGATCTTAAGTTATCATCTAATAATAATATTTTTTCTATTTAAATAAAATTAAGAGTTCCTATATTCCTTTTCATATTTTTAATTTATCGTGTCATCTTAAATATTTCTCCCACACAAATTATTTTCTGTATTTTTTAAATGATGATTATATAAATTATTTATCACTAATAAATTAATAATTCTTATTTTGGTGATATTTGATTGTGTGCATTTAAACTATTTAATGTAATTTGCATAAAGATGATATATTTAAAATATATTCAATATAATTTGTATAAATATTTATTTATTTTAAAAATATTTTTATTATATTAAAAATAATTATAAAAAAAAATTATTTAAAATTTAAAATAATTTATTTGTGAGTTTGAACTTTCCATCTTGTAATTTTTATTAACATTTAAAAAAAATAAAAAATTATTTACATTATAAATATAAGTAAAAATAACTTAAAAAAACAATTTGATTATAAGAAAATTGTTCCATTAATACTTTTTTGTGATATTGCTAAGTGTTATCAGACAAATATACTTTACGCTTCTATGTGGGTAGAACATTAATAAAAATACATCATGTGGATGCTACATGGAAACTTCTTCAAAACAACGGATCAATTTTACTCAAAAAGAGTTATAATTGTTACAAGTAATTTTTCTTTTTAGTTAAGTTATAATAAATTGGAGCTCCTAGTCATTAGAGTTTAAAAGTGATTTTTTTTTACAAAGTTTAATGACTCGGTCAATCAATAAAAAAACTAAATTTATGATTAGGTATGTTTTGGGTATTTAGTTTGAGTGTACTTTTGACTTATCATTAACATATTGTTCTTAAATATCTAATATAGATTGTTTATAATATTGTAAGAGATTTTTTTAACATAAATTTAAGTAAATTAAACAAGGTTGGGTTGCAAAGTTTTTGTCAAATGTTGGTAAGACAACTCGTTGATGTTTGATATATAGAAAAATGGAGAGAAACATAGGTTTATTGAATTGGGGTGAGGTATATAATGATTGACCATTTTATGTTTTGTTTTAAATTCCTTTTTACTATGTATTTGTAATTTTTCTATTAATTAGGAAAGATAGGCCTTAATTTCAGTCTTCCCTTCATAGATAATTATTCTCATGATTTGGATAAAAATATGTATGATTTTTAACATTATTATATCAAATATACATCAATTTTTTTAATTTTCTCGAGTAGATATGAAGTTTCTATATGGGAAAAAACTAGGAAAAAATAAAATTATTTTCTTTTTTTTCTTGACATCAACTTAATATCACTTTTTCTTGAATTTTTTAGCAATTCAAAATTTACTCTTAAATTTATAAAAAAAATTAAAACAAATTTTAAAAAATGAATAATTATAGGAATAAAATTCATCAAGAGTTCTACATGTTTCATTTTGTTGGTTGATTCCTTTATAAAAGTGTGACACAAGTTTGTACTTTTACTAAAGAGATAAAGATAGAGATAGGGAGATAAAGAGCAAGAGTCAGAGAGATATATAAGGAGAGGAAGAGAGAGATATCGAGACATATAGATGGCGAGATAGAGTAATAGAGAGAGATACAAGGAGATATAGAGGGAGAGAGGGAGAGAGATAGAGAGAGAAAAATAGAGAGTAGAGGTAGGAAAATAGCAATAGAGAGAGGGAGAGAGAAATAGGGGATAGAGAGAGGGATAGAAAGATATATGGGAAGAGAAAGGATAGATAGGGGATAGGGAGGGAGTGGGGGAGGTAGATATGGGGAGAGAAATAGAGAGCAGAGAGAGAATTAGAGAGATATAGAAAGAACAAGTGATAGGGAGAGATGGAGAGAGAGGAAGATATGGGGGCAGAAAGAGGGAGAGATGAGAAGATAGAGATAAAGAGGGTAAGAGTAAGAGATAAAGGAGATGATAAAGACAAGTGATAGAGAGAGGGGGAGAGATAGAGATAGATATAGGGAGTGTGTGTGTGTGCGTGTGTGTGAATAAGAGAGATATAGAGATAAAGATAGGGAAGGGAAAATAGGGTGTGTGTGTGTAAGTGAGATAGAGATATGGAGATAGAGAGGGAAAGTGATATATATAAATAGATAGAGAGGAAGGGAGAGAGATGGAGAGAAATAGAAGATAGAGTATAGATATATAAAAAGAGGGATTGATAGGGAGAGAGGGAGATAGAGAGATATAAATAGGGAGAGATAGAGAGATACATATATTGAAAAAGAAAGGGGAAGATAGAGATATGGGAAGAGGTAAGGAGAGAAATAGGGGACAACTTAGATAGAGATGAATATAGAAATATAGATGGAGACAAAGATATATATATATATATATAGAGAGAGAGAGAGATGAATTCATATATATTGAGAGAGGTAGAGAGAGATAAAGAGGGAGAGAGGGGGAGAGGGGGAGACAAAGAGGTATAGAAAAATAGAGTAAGGGAGAAAGATAGGGAGAGGAAAACAGAGAGGGGGGAAAAGAAAGATAGATAGTAGGGAAGACAAATATAGAGAGAAATAGGGGAGATAGGGGAATATAGATTGAGAGATAATGAGAAACATAGAGATAGAGAGGGAGACAAAGATATAAAGAGCTATATTTTTGTTCCCATCTCCCTATCTCTACCTCTCTCTATACATATCTTTCTTCCTTTCTTTCTCTATTTGCCTCTATAATTTATATCTTATCTCTATCCCCCTCTCCCTTCTCTCTTCCTCTCTATTTTCTCTTTATCTATTTTCCTCCTTAAGTGTGCAATGGATACATTGAAGAGATCTTAAAGACATGAATATCATATCCTTAATAAAATGACACATGCTACCTTAAGCATAGCTCCCTAGGGACGTGTTATTGTTGGATTGTTGGCATGAAATGACTATCAAAAGTTAGTTTCTCTCTCTCTCTCTCTCTCTCTCTTCCTAATTTTTAATTTAAATTTTTAATTTTAAATTTATTTTGTTATATAAATTAAAATAAAAATTCAAAATATAGCTATTGTAGAATAATTACAATTTTAGTAAGACAATTAATTATAAACTAAATTAATTCTAATAATTATTTTTTTTGTAATTTCATAAAAGGCATAAATAATTGAAATAAATTTAAAACTTAAGTATAAATTAAAAACTAAAACAATATAAGTTAAATAAATATTCAAAATATATTAAAATATAAAGATTAACAAAAATAATAATTTAAAATATTAATAATAAATAATTTAAAGTATTAATAATAAATAATTTAAACTTATTAATTCAATAAATAATTAAATAAAAAATTAAAATTAAATTTAAATTTATTGGAACTGAAATATTAATAAAATATAATTCTATTTTTTATATTTCAATCTTATCAATTTTTCTTTAAAGAAAAAAAACTAAAAGTCTATTTTTAAATTGTTAAATATTCAAAAAATTAAGAAAAATGACTAAAATTAAAATATTAATAAAATACAATTCTATTTTTCATTTCAATCTTATCAACTTCTTTTCTTTTCTTTAAAATAAAAACTCTTCTCTTCAGTTCTCAATCATTGATTTCAAAAAGTAAGTCATCCATTTTATATAGGAGTGTAATTAATACATTGTATATTATATATAATCATTACAAATATTTTATGAAAGTAATTTTTAATATTATTATAATCAAAATTTTATCAAATTTATTTATTAAATAATTTTTTTTTTAATTATTTTAATAATTTATTTTTCTTGAAAATGTAATTTTGAAAAAAAAGCTATTATTTAGCTTATCTCTATTTTAAATAATGAATCTTGTTTTTATTCAAACATTTGGTTGAAATTTTAGTATTAATTTAAAACACTATTTTTATGTCTCAAGACATTTTACAATGGCGTTCAATGTGTACATAAAAACTCCACCTTAAATCAAGGAGAGTTCTTGAAATCAACCTTCATGTATTTAAAAATTATTGATAATGCATAATATTAATTATGTATTAAATCTCAGGGTAAATAAGAAATCATAACAGTGAATAGAAAGCAATTTCAAAATTCATAGAATTTAATAATCATCTTTTGTACTTTCTTGAGAACGGCACATCCTGGGTTTTTAATCGTCTTTCGTACTTTCTTCTCTTTGCATCAAATGTTGGAAAACTTTATAGGTTAATTAAATAGTAGTGTCCATAATAATTTATAATATATAAAATATTTAATATTAATCATAAAAATTAATCATATATATTAATGATATTATATTATACTTTTTATTTAATAATTTAAATTATATAAAACATGATATATAATAATAATAAATATAATTCAAATATAGATTTTATATCAAAAAACATGAACAATATTTAATATATAATCTATCTAACATAAAAAATATAATATTCAATAAAAATATTTTTAATAATTAATATTATACAAAATATGGTATATAATAATAAATTGAATTTTTTAATTTTTTAAAACATCTTGATTTATGTTTTAGTTCTAGGTTTTAAAATTAATAAAATACTTGTATACATGATTATTTTGATTTATTAAATAAAATAAATTTAATGAAAAAATTTTAATAAAAAAAATATTAATAGTCATACTATTTAGTAAATAAAATTATATATATTTCAAATTTAATAATGTTTTTCAAATTTTAGATTTAAATAGAAAAAAAAACCTAAAATTTTAAATATATTTTAATATATAATATAAAGAAATTTAATGTATTTCATAAGTTACATATTAATATATAATATTTATTCTTATTAAAAAATCAAAGTAAAATATAGAATAATAAAAATAGTAATTAAAGAAATTATTAAGGTTGTTATATAATTTGAAGTATTCTTTTACTATTTAATAAAATATTTTTAAAATAATGTTTAAATATTTTGTTTAAAATAAAACAAGAATGCAATAAATAATAAAAATGTGTATTTAGAGAATTTTTTTCTTATGGCTAGGTTTTCTATCAATTAGATTGATGATAATTCAAATTTTTCTTAAAAAAATATTATAAACTTTGCATCTTACTCTGTAAAAGAGAAATATTTTTTTAGATAAACTATATAAAATAAATAAAAAAAATTTGATTGGATAAAATAAAATCATTTTTACTCACTAGATGCAAGAATTGATAAATATAATTAATCATTATATAAACAAGGCTTTTTGCCAAATGCTGGTAGAATGGTTTTGTTCTTTGATCTATAGAAAAATTGAAAGCAACATTGGTCCAATTGAATTGGAGTCAAGTATGAAAATATTTATTTTGTACAATGGATACCCTTAAGAAAGGTGTATGTGTATTTATATTTTTCCTATTTAAACATATTGATGTGTACACTATGTTATAGACGTGTATTTATAGTTTACAAAGATTCATGTCATAGAGTTCACAAGTTGTACTAGAAATTTTAACCATCTCATTGGGGCATGAAAAATATTTCTTAATTAGTTTATCATCTTCTAGTAGTTGGGAGTGTTTCAACTATTGTAAATGTATCCACAATGAGTTGGCATGTGATTTGGCATGTCACAAGCTTCATGGATGCCAACTTGATTCTTGCAATGACAATTTGTCTAAAGGCTATAGAATCACACTTTGGATGATGTTGAAATGATATTAGTGAGTTAGACATTATGATCTTACCAAAATTATTAGATCCTATTGAAAATTTGGTCAAAATTACATGTTAATTTGTTGAGGCATATTCCTTACAAAAGTGTTTTCCTCTCCAAAGTGTGTGATGCTATTGTAGGAGCATGTGATATATTCTTGAGAGTAGATATGGTATTACCCCCATAGATATTACAAACCATGAGGATTCTGACGAATTATTATCAAGTCTCATACTTTAATCAATAACAAAAGTATCAATTTTGTAAAAGGGTATGTGTAGGATCATCATGGAAAAAATAGGCCCTTAAGTGGCAAAAAATTCAAAAAAATCAAAGTTAGGCAACTTGCTGAATCAAAGTTAGGCAACTTGCTATAAAAATTTGAATAAGTTATCTATATTATTTCAAAAATATGTAAGAATAGAATCTTTAGAAAATTGAATGTAGTTTCTAAAATACTAGGTTTGTTTAATATATATATATTTGGTGAAGATTTGAAATTTCAATGTAGTGGTACTTAAATTTCAGGGAAAAAATAAGAAGTAGGTGTCTGTCTGACGACCCTAACCACAAAAAAATGATAATATTTTTTTATAATATTTTATATATAAGTAGAGGACTCATGCCCCGATGTGATGCATATTTTTTTGTAATTTTTTTCCAAGTAAATAATTAATTATGAATTTTTTATTACAAATTTTTTTAAAATATAAAAAATGTGTATGTCTGACCACCTTAACTTGGTCAAAACTTCATGAAATTCAATTTTTCTTTTTTTAATCCTATAGTATGTGAAGCAGCCCTTATCATATGGACACTCTTGCATTCCTTCTTTCAACATTTCAACAGTCATTCTACGATAGTGTTTGCAGCTTCTTCATGCTTCAGTGGTGTTTTCCATGTACATCCTTTATTCCTACCTTCTAGGACAATTTCTTCTTGATTGGAGGCTTCTTCGTCCTTCACTCTTGTATGGAGGCTTATTATACCTTCACTTATATTTCTCTCTTTTGGAGAGGAGTTTTTTCCATGAGGTTTTTTCCTTTTCTCCTATTGTGAGAGATCTTTTACATTTGTACATGGATACCTCATCCGGCCTTAGTTGACAGGACCCATCTTTGCTTTCATGCATTTTTTCCTTAGTTTTTTAGCTTCTCCCTAAGTTCATCTTAAGGGGTGGTGTTAGAGTAATAGGTTGTTTACTTGATTAATTAATTAAGTCACCTTTACTTTATTTTGCTTAAGCTAAACTTAGGAATCTTTATTTTGGTTAGATGCAGCCCTTATCATATGGACACTTTTGCATTCCTTCTTTCAACATTTCAACAGTCATTCTATGATAGTGTTTGTAGCTTCTTCATGCTTCAGTGGTTTTTTCCATGTACATCCTTTATTCCTACCTTCTAAGAAAATTTCTTCTTGATTGGAGGCTTCTTCGTCCTTCACTCTTGTTTGGAGGCTTATTATACCTTCACTTATATTTCTCTCTTTTGGAGAGGAGTTTTTTCCACGAGGTTTTTTCCTTTTCTGCTATTGTGAGAGATCTTTTACATTTGTACATGGGTACCTCATCCGGCCTTAGTTGCCAGGACCCATCTTTGCTTTCATGCATTTTTTCCTTAGTTTTTTAGCTTCTCCCTAAGTTCATCTTAAGGGGTGGTGTTAGAGTAATAGGTTGTTTACTTGATTAATTAATTAAGTCACCTTTAATTTATTTATGCATTATTAAATTAGTCATGTTGTCTTGTCACATGCATCCTCCCATGTTGCTAAAGTCTCATCATTGGGGTCCCATTAGACCCACACCTGCTCAATATCCCTACCTTTGAGGGCGAGTCTCCTATGTTGCAACACAACCACAGGCTCGAGAGCTAGTTGCTCGTCCTCGACCTATAGATCATACCAATCAAGTATGTGAGTAACATTAGGAAAATATGGTCTAAGGACTGAAACATGAAAAACATCGTGAATCCGTGACAAACTAGGTGGAAAGGCTAGGCGGTAGGCAATAGGACCAATTCTTTCTAACACCTCAAATGACCCAACAAAGCGGGCACAAGCTTAGAATCCTTTCCATAATGAATAGGGATCTTCTATGGACAAACTCGAAGAAACACTCGATCTCCAACTACAAACTATCGATCAACCTTGTGTGCATCAAGGTACTTCTTCTGCCTATCTTGAGCATATCCTCAAGCACCTGATTGACTCTCTCAGTCTAACCATCTCTCTCAGGATGGTAGGAAGAACTAAAGTTCAATTTAGTCCCTAAGGACCACTACAAAGATGTCCATAACACGGATGTGAATATTAGATCTCTATCAGAAATTATTCTTCACGGTATCCTATGCAATCAAACAATTTCTTCCATGAACACCCTGGCCACCATAGAAGTAGTATAGGAAGATCAGATAGGAGAGAAATGGGCTACCTTGGTCATCCTATCAACAATGACCATGATAGCGTCGTGTCGCCTGGAAGACATAGGCAAGCCGACAATGAAATCCATAGAGATAATGTCTCACTTCCATTCTAGAACAAGATGAGGCTACAAGAAACCTGTCGAGTGATGATGCGCAGCCTTAACCCTCTGACATTCTAGACATCTAGCCACAAAATCAGCGATATCACACTTCAATCCTGCCCAAAAATATAGTGAGTGTAGATCCACATACATTTTCTTAACTCCGGGGTGTGCCGAATAAGGTGCCTGATGGGCTTCAGTCAAGATTAGGGTGTGAAGACCCTCTACATGAGGTACATACATTCGGCATGCATAGCGCAAAACACCATCAGAATCCATCAAGTATCTAACAAATTTTCCTTCAAGTGCTCTGCCCGACTCAATCTCAGATTTCACCGCTTGATTCCAATTATCTAAAGGAAGAGCTACGAGGATCTGACTCCTCAAATCAACCTCAAGATCTATAGCATAAATCTCATGCGTGTGTCGACTCAATGCATCTTCCACCACATTCTCTTTGCCCTGGATAAACTTCACTTCAAAATCATATTCGCACAAGATTCCATCCACCCTCTCTATCTTGCATTCGAGTTTGATTGTGTGAAGATGTATTGCAGACTACAGTTATTAGTATTGATGAGGGAGCAAACCCGAGATAAAAAAAATAATGCACACAACTAGAAAAATATATTATTATTCAATAATGGAAATATTACATGCAAAGGATCCCAAATCCTCAAGCTCTGTGATACATGCAAGCTACAGAAGTTTCAGAAGTTACAAAAATTATAGAAAATCCCCTTTTCACAGCATGCAAAATTTTTTCCCCTAAAAAGCTATCAAAAAATCAGAAACGAGCCCATAAATAGACCCTTTTCGGTTTGGAGCCAAAAAAAATATTCGAGATAATATTTTTGGTGGTTAGGCACCAAAAATTACAATTTGAAATTCAAACATTGAGTCCTAATTTAAAAATTGGCAATTTTCCAAAAATTGACCAACTTCCCGAAGCCATAACTTTTGATCCAGGACTCTATTTTTCGAACCGTTTGCACCGTCGGAAAGATCTCAGAGTGATGAACATGTTAGTAACCTGCTCCACTATTTTTTATGATTTATGGGCCCGTACAAGACCGTTTAGTGCCTCAAACTGGACTCAGAAAGTTTTTCAAGGCAAAAAGCAGAAACTGGAACTTGAATAACTTTCAAACTGTGAATGATCTTGACCTGGTTCTTTCTCCAAAGTGCTTATTTTTCTGTCATGACCTTCCCATAAATTTTTGTCTTCCCACGCCTTAAAATTCACACCTGCTAAAAATAGTAGTTGAGCAGAAAAAGCAAAAATGCAGTTCTGAAAGTTGGAAACTCTTATTCGACGAAAAGGGTATCCAAAAATGAAAAAACATCTACAAAAAGAAAACAAAAGGAACATAAATGGAAAGCATCTTTTTGGGTGATACAAGATTACCCTCACATGACTGGATGCTCCTGCATCAAACACCCAGGGTAATTTGAGAAGTGACCCCATCACATCTCAGATGGTTGAGGAAAACCCAAGTGGTCAACCTCTGCCTTGGAGAGCTAGGATGAATCTTCCATAGGCCTTCCTCTCCACTTCACTAGATATTCCTCATACTGCCTGTTTCTGGTGCTCCTTCCCACATGACTATCAAGGATTTCTTCAATCTCCTCCTTCTCTGAAGTAGGTGCTGGAATTCCACATTGTTCCATTGTTGGTACTTCCTCTACGCTACCTTCATGATACTCTAGGTCAAATTTGAAATATTGAGCACATGGGAAATTTTGACTCCATTCGGCAACTCTACCTCATATGCATTCCTTGAATCATGCCTCTTCAAAATTTTACAGGGGCCGAACTTCTTCTTCTTCAGTTTGTTATAGGTTCCCATTGGAAACCTTTCTTTCCTCAAGTGGACCATCACTTCATCACCAACCTGAAACTCCTTATACCTCCTCTTTTGATCTTCCTTAGCCTTATACTGCATATTCATCTTGTCAATATGTTCTCTTACCTTCTCATGTATATTCTTGATGTGCTCTGCAAAGTCTTCAACTTCAGCACTTGTCTTCTTCTCTTGGTCCATCTTCCTCAATTTTAGAGCGGTCCTGGGACTACCTCCATACACAATCTAGAATGGTGATCTACCAGTACTTTTGTTGATAGAATTGTTGTAAGAAAATTTTTCCTGGGGTAAGATCAAGTCCCATCCCTTAGTTTTATCTCCTACCAAGCATCTCAGTAGGTTACCTAGACCTCTTTTCACAACCTCAGTCTACCAATCAGTTTGTGGATGGTGTGCAGAACTGAACTTCAACCCAATCTTCAACTTTTTCCACAAGGTCCTCCAAAAGTATCCCACAAACTTGGTATCACGATATGGGACTATACTCTTTGGCAAACCATGTAGTCTCACCACTTCTCTGAAGAACAAGTTAGCAATGTGGACTACATCATGGGTCTTCTGGCATGGAATGAAATGTGCCATCTTTGAAAACCTATCAACTACCACAAATACTAAATCATTCCCTCTCTATGTCCTTGGGAAACCAAGAACAAAGTCTATACTTATATCCTCCCATGACCTCTCTAGTACAGGTAAGGGCTAATACAACCCAGTATTCTGGCTCACTCCTTTAGACATTTGACATACCCTACAACTCTGCACAAACTTCTTCACATCCTATGATAACTGAGACCAATAATAATGCTCACTGATAATGGCAATGGTCTTATCCTGACCAAAATGTCCTACCATTCCTCCACTGTGCTTCTCCTTTATTAGGTTCTCCTTCATAGAACTCCTTTTAAAACATAATTGATTTCCCTTAAACAACATGCTATCCTGGATTATGAAATCTAGTGACTTCATCCTGTCAACTGTAATAGGCTCCTTGCAAGCTTTCCAAGCTTTTACAAAATCAGGATCTTCAGGATACAATGTCTTGAGTTCATTGAACCCAACCACTTCAATTTGCATCTATGTCAATAATGTTTGCCTCCTACTTAAGGCATCTACAACCCTATTCGACTTCACACTCCTATTCTTTAAAACAAAGGTATAACTTTACAAAAATTCTACCCATTTCATAT
Source organism: Sequoia sempervirens (assembly GCA_007258455.2). Classification (NCBI taxonomy): domain Eukaryota; kingdom Viridiplantae; phylum Streptophyta; class Pinopsida; order Cupressales; family Cupressaceae; genus Sequoia; species Sequoia sempervirens. The sequence continues at coordinate 381,719,873 of VDFB02353493.1, read as the reverse complement.
GCCTCTAATTTAATTTTCCTTGACTACTCAGATACTGTAATGCTTGATGATCAGTAAACAAAAAAAATTCCTTCAGTAACAAATAATGTCTCCATTTCTTTAATGCTTGAACTCTTGCATAAAATTCCTTATCATATACATAGTACTTTCTCTTTGCATCATTTAACTTTTCACTGAAATAGGCAATGGGCTTACCTTCTTGGCTCATCACTGCTCTAATGGCACAACCACTTTCATCATAATCCACCTGAAACACCTTATTGAAATCTGGGAGGGCTAAAACTAGTTGCTCTATCACCTTCTACTTCAACAAATCAAAACTCTTTGCTGCTCCAGTGCTCCACTTGAACTCTTTTCTATCCCCTCTAATTGTTTCAGTCAGGGGTGCACAAATACTACTAAAGTTTCTAATGAACTTTCTGTAAAAATTGGCCGAACCATGGAAATATCTCACTTTAGTAGTAGTTCTTGGGGTAGGCCATTCTAGAATAGCCTTCACCTTCGCTGGGTCCATCTTGAGACCTTCTACCGAGACAAAAAACCCCAAGTACACTAACTCCTTCTTCACAAAACTACACTTCCTCAAATTAATCAACAATTTCTCTTCTCTCAACTTCTCAAAAGCTCTACGAATATGCATTAAATGCTCCTCCAAAGTCTTACTGAAAATAAAAATATCATCTAGATATACAGTAAAAAAACTTCCCAGAAACTCTTTCAGTACCTCATTCATGAGCTGCATGAATGTGCTATGTGTGTTGGTTAGCCCAAAGGGCATGACTAACCACTCGTACATACCCTCTTTGGTTTTGAAGGTGGTCTTCCATTCATCTCCCTCATGAATCCAGATCTAGTGATATCTGCTCTTCAGATCAATCTTTGTGAAGTACTGTACTCCACTCAAACAGTCCATCAGGTCATCCATCCTTGGCAGGGGGTATGTGCAGATCATGGTGGGCCAAAAAGTGGCAATGAGGAAAAAAATGTCTGTCATCGACCGAAAAACTCAAAAAGAACGTGTTGAATTTTTTTAGGCTCCGGTGTCACCATACCAAACACCAAACCTAGTTTTACAAATCTGATATCTGATTCAAATTGGATATCTAATTTGAAAAAAGAATATATAAAAGCATATCAGTCGTTGTTTTGAAGTTATTTGACAGTGAAGAACCCGCGGGCGCACAGTGCGTTGCTTCTTTGCATAACAGATATCCGATTTGGGAAAAATATGATTTGGAAAGCTAATTTTTTTTATTTTTATTTGATCTAATTCAATTTTGATTTAGATTTGAATAATTTCATATGGTTTTTTGTGGATTTTTTTTAAAATAGGGTTTTTGATTGAATTTTTGTGAAAAAATTGAGTTTAGAATGGATTTTGATAAAAAAATGAATGTTTTTGTGGATTTTTTTTAACAATAGGGTTTTTGATTGAATTTTTATGAAAAATTGAATTTATAATGGATTTTGATAAAAAAATGAATGTTTTTTGTGGATTTTTTTTCAAAATTGGGTTTTTGATTGAATTTTTATGAAACAATTGAGTTTAGAATGGATTTTGATAAAAAAATGAATGTTTTTAAAGGATTTTGATTTAAAAATAGTGTTTCATTTATATTGTCTAATTTTAGATTAATTATTTTTTAACTTTAATCGGGCATTATGGCTACCGAGAATGAGAATGTACAAATTCCACCAGTTGAGAATGAAAATCCACCAGCTAAGAATCAAAATGCAGAAATGCCAAATGCTCCACCACCTCCGCAGCCATCAATTGAATACTTAATTCATGAAAAATTGGAGCGATTGAGGGGCATTTGTGATGTTTATAATAAAATCCCTTGATTATCTCATATGTTGACCACATTGATAGGAATAATTACAAATGTAGAAACCCTCTCCACCCAACATAATACATTTCATTCATGGCGAGAAACCATGAGGTAATATTATGCATGTGGATTGTATTATGATGATGTGAAAGATCTCCAAATAACAAAATCCCAAATAGCCTATTTAATTATTAACCCCAGCACTGGTTTACCAGTTAATGTTAACAAACCAAAACTTTCTATAAAATGGTGCACGCATAGAGGCATAGTAGATAACTTTTGGGATCGTTGGTGTATGGTTTTTGATAAACCACCCAACAAAAATCTTGATGTACACCTTTTTACTTTATTAAAAAATTATATGTTGAGTTTTTGTTAGGGCATCATGTCAATTACTTTGACATTAAACCCTTCCAGGGCATTGGTGGAGGTATGCCCTAGGATAGGCTAGGGGAAGCTAGAGTAGTCAGGCACTCACATGTTCCCTGTCCTCCCCTTCCTCTGCCACCTCTAGTACAACATCCAGATATTACAAAGGATGCAACCACATAAACTATCCAGGCCATTCACTCTTTGAGTGGTCTTTTGGTTTCCCATGCTTCTTCAGTAGCTTAGCCATAGTCTAGTGATCTTGGTGATGGATCCAGTGCTGTTGCATCATCCTCCTTAGGTCCACATATTTATGTGCCACATATTTGCAATACGTGCCAGCAAATATGTTTGGGTCCTATTATACAGCCCCCTAAGCAGCCATTAGACACTTCTGATTATGACATGTATCCAGGATGTGGAGATTATAGTAGATCACATGTAGGGGAGTGGAGCACACCCTACAGAGTCCTCTCTTGCTAGAGAGGTGGACATTGGATTAGTTACATAGGTAACATTTATGGTGTAAATTCATAACTTGCATTTTTTTTAAAATGAATATTAATAAGAGATAGTATCAAGTACTAATATTTATTTACATGGTCTACTTAATAGTCAATGTCTGAGGAAGATCTCACACGGGTGACTGATAGCACCCTTAGGGCCATTTCATTTGGCCTCAAGATGCACACAGTATGTATTTTTGCACTCACTCATTTACATTTTTTTACTATATACTTGCTTGTCATTTGAATTGTCATTAATGAAATTATATATTAACTTATATGTTTATCTTATTCTCTGCTTGTAGGAAACACCAAGTGAGAGCGAGGTGCAATGCTCTCCAGACTATGGACACACAATTTTAGATAAGGGAAAGGTAATTGAATTCAAATTTGATTGAATTAAGATTTATAAGATATTTTATTGATTATGCATATATTGACATAGATTCGTAGTTTCATATGTACTTGTCATTTTTATGTATAGGTGGTTGTGAGCTATACATCATTGTTGATAATTGCCACAACACCTGAAGGAGTAGGTATTCAAGCACCTAAAGGAGGTGTTGAAACACCTCAAGGAGGAGGTGTTGAAACACCTAAAGGAGATACATAAAAAGATCATCCTAAAGAGGTATGTGTTTATTTTATTTTGTGCTTGGTAAATATGTTCTTATTACTGACAATTCTATGCTAACTTGGATCAATTTCATGTTTTTGTTCACATATATAGATTGACATTACAAAAGTTGGTTTGGTTAGTTCTTTGAGAGGGGTATATTCTAGGACTCTCAACCCTTCGAAGAGACGTATATTTTAGGTAATCAAGATTTCAATTTTAGAGTTAAATTATAATTCAATGTGTATTGATTTTTATTTTAATTATTCAATTTTAAATTATATAGTATAACTAATCTCAATTGTGGTTTGACTTTTTCTTGTGCAGCTACCTTTAGAGCCAATGAGTGCTTCAAAGAGGCTCCATTTTGATAATCTACCTATAGTTTAGGATGAGACAGACATTTTGGCATGTAAATATTGAATAAATACTGAGATGGCATATGCCACATATTGTAAAACTTTATTTGAGTTGGCATTGATGCCATTTTTGTATATGGACATACACTTGATTATTGGATAATTTGATATATATAGAAGTTGAAAATTGAAATTTAATTTCCTCCTCATGTGCATGATTAAACTCTTTGAAAATTTAATCAAGTCACGAGCAATGGTTAAATATCAATGTACAATAGCATAAAAAGAATGGTTAAATATTATGTAGTTTATATTCATATTGTTGATTACATTGTATTGCACATCTTTCAAACTCAAAGCATTACTTCACATTGCATAAGTAACAACTAGATGCTGATAGATGAAAAAATTTCAATAACAATATAGTTTTTACAAAGTCAACCTAAGCAGTTATGCAATTACTTCACATTACATAAATAATAACTAGGAGCAGCTATCAATTGCATTAGCTTGTCATGGATTCTATGAGACCACATTTCTTTGAGGAAACTTGGCACAAAACTCATAAAAAATGAAAAGAAAGCACTCAAACAAACTTTAAAGGGGTCTCAGGCCTGCTGTCCCCTCATTCCACACGCTATGCAGCCATTTACTTGTGTTAATTTTATGATCAGATTTAATGCATAGAAAATTAGTTCTAAATCAAACACAGTAACACAATAGATACCCTGGGAAAACCCTCCTCTTGAGGGAGAAAAAACCAGCCAATAACATCACTTATATTATTGAATCACAATAGAAACTCCTTTACAATGAAGGCCAATAATGAGGCCTACTAATATGCACCATAGACTGATGCCAACACAGCAATACAATGATGTAATTGTCAAATGATAATCCTCAGCCTTCTCACAATAAATCATTTTGCACTTGAAGAGTTTCTCACTAACTCACACTTGATATGAAATGGAATGTATCTAATATATATACAAGTTGAGAGAGATGCGACTCTTCACAATATAGGTCGGCCTCCAAAAAGAATGTGCCTCCTCAAAGATTGTGCCTCCAAGATAGAAGTTGACCTTCATAAAATAATAAATATTATTTGACATAAATTGTACCTCAAGCATGTCGGCCTCTTCATAAATGCACATCTTCATTAACTCGTATCTCTTGATGAATTAGCATTAATCACAAATCAAGATATATATATATAAATTAAATAGATTTGGCTATATTTAATTTATTTTTATGTAGAGGAGATCGTTGGAAGGATATGACTGACGCTGCAATAATCATCAACACTCCCTCTCAACTAGGGAGGATACTTCTAGCTACACAAGGAAAATCACCTCATCGTGATGCCTAGTACTATGGCCACAACCATAAGTGAAAAGAAGAATATCATCTCATCGTGATATTAGATATCGCCTCAACACGATATCAACCATAATGGCTACAACCATACTATGGTGTGTACAAGTGTTCATCACAGACCTCAACTGAAACAACATCTAGAGGTGCTCTTCCAGCCAGCAACACAACCATCTTCTATAGGTTCAGTAGGCTCCCTCTGAATCTTTAAGTACTCTTTCAGTCAGCAACACAACCATCCAGAGGTGCTCTTCCGATCAGCAACACAACCATCTTCTTTAGGTTCAGAAGGTTTAGTTCCATGGCTGCAAGTTGTGACTTCACACTTGATCATTTCTTTGGTTGGCATGACTTCCTCATAAGATGCCTCAAGCTTTTCATCACTAAGCAATCTATCATCACCTTCCTGCAGTAGAGTTATTAGCATTCTTCAAAAATCATAAGAATTCTTTTAGTACACTCAAGAGTTATCAAATGTCTTCTTGTAGTCTCAAAAGTTATTTTGTATCATTGTTACATTGGTACTTGAGAGTGGTAGCTTAATATAGGTTCACAATACAAAACTTGGTTTACCTATTCAGTGTAACAGTGGCATAGGAAGATTTTTTTTTGAAAGCAAAAATGAAAGCTCAGCCTCTTGGAATGAAAATGCTTGTTTACAAAACAAATGAATAAGAATGAGGTAGTTAGGGTGTTTGAAGTGATTTAGAGGTCACTTTTAGGGTTGCTTTTAGGGTAGTTAAGGTGTTTGAAGTGATTTAGAGGTCACTTTTAGAGAAGAGAGATATTGAAGATTACATCAAGTCAGTGAGAACCGAAGTGTAATGTGTTTTAGTTTGTGGTACTCCTTTGTTTCTCAGCAGATGCGCGATAAATTCTTAGTTCAATGATGTTGAACAATTTTTGAAAAAAGAAATTTGTGTCATAGTCTGCATTCAATCCAACAAGCAAAAATGAAAGCTCAACCTCTTAGAATGAAAATGCTTGTTTGCAAAAAAAATGAATAAGAATGAGGTGGTTAAGGTGTTTGAAGTTATTTAGAGGTCACTTTTAGGGTGAAAGGCTTAAAACTCCATTTTAAATGCACAAAAAAGAATGAAATTACTTCAAACCAATTTTGTGAAGAAGTTAACTATGTTTCCCACTAGTTTCCCTTAAGAGTCCAAAGTGCTAAAAGGCAGAAATCTTTGAAGGTCTATTTTTTAGATATCATGATGCTTATAGATTCTCCATCTAAGGATATGGGATCATGTTGGGACCATCTACAAAAACCTCTCTCAGTTTTTGCTATCTCGGAGGCGTTTTCCTATGGTGATGACTTTTCAGTGGAGGGAAAAGTTGCCAGATGCAAGTAGTGTAAAGTTGCAAAGTGGTGCAACTTTCATTCCGCAACTCGTACGACCAAACAGACTATTCCAACATGTGCAAATGGGTACATTTACGCTAGGGATGGTCCTCTTTTGCACCCAAATACGCCGAATCACTCTGAGCTACATTGGACCAATGATTTCCCTTAAGAGTCCAAAGTGCTAAAAGACAAGAATCTTTGAAGGTCTATTTCTTAGAGACCATGATGCTTACAAACTCTCCATCTGAGGCTATGGGATCATGTTGTGACCATCTACAAAAACCTCTCTCAATTTTTTCTATCTCAGAGGCGTTTTCCTGTGGTGATGACTTTTCAGTGGAGGGAAAAGTTGTCAGATGCAAACAGTGTAAAGTTGCAAAGTGGTGCAACTTTCATTCCACAACTTGTACGACCAAACAGACTATTCCAAAACATCTAGATGGGTACGTTTATGCTAGGGATGGTCCTCTCTTGCACCCAAATACGCTGAACCACTCCGAGCTACATTGGACCAACGATTTCCCTTAAGAGTCCAAAGTGCTAAAAGACAAGAATCTTTGAAGGTCTATTTCTTGGAGACCGTGATTCGTACAAACTCTCCATCTAAGGCTATGGGATCATGTTGTGACCATCTACAAAAACCTCTCTCAATTTTTTCTATCTCAGAGGCGTTTTCCTGTGGTGATGACTTTTTAGTGGAGGGAAAAGTTGCTAGATGCAAGCAGTGTAAAGTTGCAAAGTGGTGCAACTTTCATTCCACAACTTGTACGACCAAACAGACTATTCCAAAATGTCCAGATGGGTACGTTTATGCTAGGGATGGTCCTCTCTTGCACCCAAATATGCTGAATCACTCTGAGCTACATTGGATCGATGATTTTCCTTAAGAGTCCAAAGTGCTAAAAGGTAGCAATCTTTGAAGGTCTATTTCTTAGAGATCATGATGCTTACAGACTCTCTGTTTGAGGCTATGGGATCATGTTGGGACTATCTACAAAAAACTCCCTCATTTTTTTCTATCTCGGAGGCATTTTCCTATGGTGATGACTTTTCAGTGGAGGGAAAAGTTTCCAGATGGAAGTAGTGTAAAGTTGCAAAGTGGTGCAACTTTCATTCTGCAACTCGTACGACCAAATGAACTGTTCAAACACGTCTGGATGGGTACGTTTACACTAGGGATTGTCGTCTCTTGCACCCAAATATTCCGAATCACTCTGAGCTACATTGGACCGACAATTTCCCTTAAGAGTCCAAAGTATTAAAAGGCAACAATCTTTGAAGGTTTATTTCTCGGAGATCGTGATGCTTATAGACTCTCCGTCTGAGGCTATGGGATCGTGTTGGGACCATCTACAAAAAAATCTCTCCTTTTTTGCTATCTCAGAGGCGTTTTCTTGTGGTGATCACTTTTCAGTGGAGGGAAAAGTTGCAAATTGGTGCAACTTTCATTCCACAACTTGTACAACCAAATAGACTATTCTAACACATCTGGATGGGTACATTTACACTAGATATGGTCCTATCTTGCACCCAAATACGCTGAATCACTCTGAGCTATATTGGACCGAGTGAAATTAGGTGAAAATTTGATGCAGCCAGAAGGGCACAATCACAAATTCTTTGCAACCTGCCTATTTGAGGCATCTAATAAGATTATTCTGACCTCTTTGGATAGTTCAAAACTCCCTTAAAAATTGACAAGAAACTAAATACACATTTCCCTCTTTAACCCTCTTAAACCCTTGTAATAGTGAGAAACTAGTTTTTGTCCAATTACTCCACAATCTTCCAAACCAGCAGACGAAAACATGATTGATTCAAACACCCATATCCAAGTTACACAACATATATGAGAAACAACATAGACTCCTTTGGACTAGCATTGACTTCCTATACATTCACCCTTCAACAGGCTACTCAATTAGCCCAAAAATGCAAAGCAACATACCTTCAAACACCATAGAGACCCCTGAAACCTTGGGCTAGCAAATAAATTTCCAAGAAAACAAATATTGTGCAATTGGATTCCATTTGTATGGACCTGTAACTGTCAAATAAAAAAACCCTTGTTTTTAGTATAATTCTTGAGGGTTTATTGGATGTAGCACTTCCACAACCTTTCAGACTCTTCCACCACCTTAGACACCTTTATTTAGGCCCAAATATGCTTAGAAAACAAAGAAAATTCTGGTATCTCATAGATTTTTGCAAACCCTAGGGTAGAAACTCTATTTTCAAGTGGAAAAAAACCACCATTTTTAGAGATTTAACTCTTCATTTTATTTCAAAACCAAATTCTCCACACCTTCCACTCTTGAAATAATGTTAAGACATGTAATAACATTTCTACATAAAGTTTTTATACAAAAATACTTGAATGGCTTGTGCACAGGCAGAAAACACAAGAAAAACAGTAAAATATGAACTGAGCAATTGAAACTTTATTGATTCAAAGAAAAAAAACTCCTTCAACCAAACCTATCTCGAGCCCTTGAAGGCCTTAAGTACACCTACATAACCCACAAAACGTCCATATAATTCCTCCAATTTACAAAGAAATGGGAAGATAAAACCATGTAAGTGGTTTCCCCAAACTAATTGCCACCAAAACCATTCTTGATAGTTTAAAACCATGAACCACCCCAATGTGTAATTATGATAGCACTCAAGATAAAATCCATGAATAGATAATGTATTTGACCAATAACTCATCGAGAGCACAAATTCCCAGAACTAGCCCTCCACTATGAACATATCAACAAAGTAGGAACCCATAACATTATGGAAAGATGATCCACTTCTCTCAATGTAACTGATGAGCTCAAAATATTCTCATAATTTGAATATTATGATGTATTTTTAATACCCTTACTCTTATTGCTGATGGTTGTTTTAACTCTTTGATTAAAGGCTTTTTATCTAAAATCAGGTAGTATCTTGTAGCAACACATTCCTATATTCATGTAGCTTAACATCTCTATGTGTTTGTATTAATTGCCTTGTTTGACCTCCCAAATGACTGATTTAATGCAAGTGGTTTTTGGATAATGAAATGGATTTAATATGTGATTAATGAATGTGTATCATGTTATTTGCCACGCATGTTTCTTTTTCTTTTGTCGCCATGTGCATCATAGGTTGTTGAAGGAAGCATGAACGAGTCAAAGCGCATAAGTTCTCAGCCCTACAATAAAGTCCATTTCCAGCACGACATCGAGGAAGTTGTTCCAGCAAAGACTCTTTGATCGGGTCATTGGGAGGAAATCTAAATGATCATTAATCTAGGAAGAGTGGAATACTAAATTCTCTCTAAATCGCGTTGAACAGATATGCCTTCATTTATGAGAAGTCTGTTCCTCAGTTTCAGGATGCATTTATGTCCATGTCTTTCTCTGTTAGATTTTGGTAGTTAGTTGCTTTTCTAATATAAATAAGTGTTCCTCCTGTGTGAGTGGGCAACAGAGTGTGTTAAAGTTAGTATTATAATGAGAAACGGTGTTTTTTTTAGTTTTATTACAAGCAAAATGGGTATGTGCAGGATCATCATGGAGAAAACATGCCCTTAAGTGGCAAAAAATTCAGAAAAATCAGAGTTAGGCAACTTGACGTAAAAATTTGAATAAGTTATCTATATTATTTCAAAAATATGTAAGAATAGAATCTATAGAAAATTGAATGTAGTTTCTAAACTAGTAGGTTTGTTTAAAAAAATAAAAATCTATTTGGTGAAAATTTGAAATTTCAATGTAGTGGTACTTAAATTTCAGGGAGAAAATAAGAAGTAGGTGTCTGTCTGACCAACCTAACCACAATAAAATGATAATATTTTTATATAAAAATTCAGATATAAGTAGAGGACTCATGCCCCAATGTGATGCATATTTTTTTATAATTTTTTTCCAAGTAAATAATTAATTATGAATTTTTTTATTACAAATTTTTAAAAAATATAAAACTCGTATGTCTAACCACCTTAACTTGGTCAAAACTTGATGAAATTCAATTTTTTATTTTTTTAATCCTATAGTATGTGAAACATAGAATGTGATGCATGTTTTGGATTCAAAAAATGTGATACGGTTTGAGAGCTGTAGATGTCTTTCAATCAGCCTATCAATCAGGACTTTAATCGTAATTTGAATGGAAAAGGAATAATAATTTCTTATTAAATTCAAAGTAAAGCATAATTTATATCAGTGGAAAGGTGAGGATCTCCTTTAAAAACCCTTTTTGTTTCATCAATTTTGGGTAAAAAAATAGTCGTCAGCCACATACCCATCATATTGCCACTTTTTGGCCCAGCGTGATCCTGCACATACCCAAACAATCAATGTATATGATTCCAAGTTTATGAATAAAAGCTGATGAAGTTTCGAGTTCAATTCTTGCATAAACTGGTTTTTGATTGCTAAGGGGGCCCACTTAGTGAGTATCTGTAGTTAGTTATTTATCTCCTATTGATTATAAATTAGATTTCATTCTTGAAGGTTTCAACACAAACTTAGTCTTATATTGTTCCTACAACATTGGGAATCCATCCCTGTGTTTGTTCCTGCAGTGTAAGGCCAGTTCATAGTTTGTTTCTTAGTAATAGTTGTCATGATTTCTGCTTTAATTAAGTTATGTTTAAGTTAAGAAGACTTTACATTACATTCCTGCAGCATAAGTAGAATTCCTTCCAAGCATTTATTTCTAGTAAATTGTGACTGAAACTGGTTCTTAGTGCACATACAATGTCGCTCCATTTCAAGTATACGTTCCCTGGTTTGACAATGTAAATGAACGACCATAAGAAGATGTTAGTCACCTATTGGAATGTCCAATTCCTAGGTTAGGATTTTCCATGACTTTTATATCCTTTTGTGGAATCGACCAGTAACTCCCAAGCATTACATGTGAGATATGGTCAATTTCATTGATGGAAACGATGGTCAACACCTCCTGATCATTCAAGTACTCATTCTAACAATACAAGAGATTTACACATCAAATTGCAAGTGAATATAATTTACTATATCTTAACATAAAAAATGCAAAATCTAATAGAAAAATGTATCAATGACGTACAAGGATGTATAAGAAAGTTCAAATTTGAAAATAGAATGTAAACTTAGAAAACTGTAGATTTGAAAACCTTAATAATGTAAAACCCTAAAAAGAAGGTTGGATCAAGTGTAGGATTGGTTGGGCTTAACAAAATATAAAGAAAAAAAAATTATTTATGAAGTTAACCTAGGATAATTAAGTAAATGCAATCAATCAAACATGATCAACCTAACATAATTAAGGGTTGATAGGGGTATTTGATAATTAAGGGTTGATAAGGTATGAATGTTTATCTTTGATATACTCTTGAATATCTAGGGACTTGGTGGTATTTAGAAATATCATAAGGGTTGTTGATTTCTCATGGGGAGGAAAGTTATCCTAGATCAATCCCCAAAAAGTGAAACAAGATTAAAAATAGTTGGCAAGCACTCTAGATGTTCAAATTTGTTACTCATTTTTATTGCATTGAATCAAAATATCTCACAATTAATTGCTCCAATGCTATAAGATAAATGAATGTTTTCATGATTATAATGAATATATTGTATGTTATTAATGCTAGTGTATATCATCAAATTATGCCAAACATGTGTTTAGTCAACTCAAAGTGGGTGAATGACGCCACTTAGCCAAAAGTTTGAATTTTGAATTTTAAAATGAAAGGGAATAGGTTTGTGACCATGAGGTCACCCTTGCAATTGAAGAAGTGTCCTAGAATGGGTTAATAGTTAAATCTAAGTGGCTAACAATCAATTCCAGGTGGCTAATGGATAAATGAGGGCATACCCATTGGTGAATGTGATAAATGGGAAAATAAGGTAAATGTATAGATGTGTGTGAATAAGAATAGGATAGGGCTAATTGTATAGTGATTTAAGTATGCAAATTGATAAAAGGATAGAGAGATGAGCTTGAATTTAGATGTTGAGTCACTACGTACATGTATCAAGACATTTCTTCAAAATAGACACAAAATTGTGTGGGAAATGACATGGTATGCACAAATTTTACTGTTACAATTACACACATATTGATTTACAAATGCTTTGCATATAGATTAAATTTACTTCAAAATTAATACCTATTAATACTTCTTCTTTAAGAAAACATGATTACGTATTCTCTAATAAAACTTTCACCATAACAAGACTTGCAATTACTTCAATTGTAGCATACATAATTTTATATTGCACCTATCAATGTGCCAGTTACATCTTCACGTGTGATTGCTAGTATATGTATGTCTCTTCAAAAAACATAGATGGGTTAAGCTCTCTCCTTACTCTTTGAGTAAGAGATAGAGTAAGAGATAGTAGGGGAGAGGACTAGATAGTATTACAAAACCTGGTTCAAACGAGCATACCAATAGGAAAGAACCAGCAAGAAAACCTTCGGTTGTAGCTCGATTAAGTACAAAAATAGACCCCATTAAAAAACCTATGAGTTTCCAAAATACAGGCCCCTTTACATTTTAAACATACCCTTTATACAATGCCAAACATTTGACCCATATTTCAAAAAAAATGACTGGGTATAGATTTTTCCCATACACAATTATGACCGTTTTACATTGTTTCCAATTTGAGAATTCAAATTTTAGAAAATTTTCCTATTAGAAGAATTCAAGGCACAGTCTTCAACAATAGTAGTATGTTCACATTCTGGATTGACAAGCACCTATACAGACCATCAAGGTAGCTTAGAATAACCAATCTATATTATTCTAAATGACACAAAATATGATGAGATGGTAATGCAAACTATAAAAGACGCTTAGAATAACCAATCTATATTGTTGTAATTTGTTGCATACCTCTTCGAAAGGATTAGAGTTGGCTATTTTTGCAGTAGGTCTATGATCAATCATGCTAGGAATATCGCAAAAGTGGGAAAATGAGAAATCTATATTGTCATAGTAGAAAAGATGCTTAGACTAACATATCTATATTAATCTAAACAACCTGAATGATGATGAGTTGGTGATGCAAACTATAAAAGACACATACCTCTTTGAAAGGATCAGAGCTCGCTATTGTTACAGAAGGTCCATGATCAATCATATCAGGAATATCGCAAAAGTGGAAAAATGAGAAATCTATATTGTCACAATAGAAAAGATGCTTAGACTAACATATCTATATTAATCTAAACAACTTGAATGATGATGAGTTGGTGATGCAAACTATAAAAGACTCATACCTCTTTGAAAGGATCAGAGTTGGATATTGTTGCAGTAGGTCCATGACAAATCATGCTAGGAATATCACAAAAGTGGGAAAATGAGAAATCTATATTGTCACAATAGAAAAGATGCTTAGACTAACATATCTATATTAATCTAAACAACTTGAATTATGATGAGTTGGTGATGAAAACTATAAAAGGTGCATACCTATTCAAAAGGATCAGAGTTGGCTATTGTTGCAGTAGGTCCATGATCAATCTTGCCAAAAATATTGCAAAAGTGCATACAAAATATCACTATTAAAGACACCTGCATTGCAATAGTATATAAAATATCAGTATTAAAAAAAGAACACTAATGAACTTAATCATAATGAACATAAGCATTCTACCTTCCATTCTTGAAAATGCTATTCAAGTGTGCCTGAAGGGTCATCTATTTGCTTAAGAGTATCCAATATTGCTTCATGATCAACATTACTAATTGTCCATAGTTGTTTTTTCTTTTGTCTGGAGTGATGCTTCAACAACTTAACATTTGTTGCTATAACGAGGTGTGAATACATGAGAATTGTTTTGTGTTTCTCATAGTCTTCAAATGCAGGTATGCCATTCTTTCTAATCATGTATGTTCGCAACCAAGTTCCTGCAACCACAACTGAACCTGTAGGATATATGAAACCATCACCATATTCCATTGGTTGTGTTAGCTAATGCTTTACCCGCACACATCGAGCCAACCAATAGTCTGATCTCTCTTCATTCCCCTGCGGTGCAACAACTGCTAAAATATGTCCTAGCTATAGTAGATCTGAAAGCAGGTTGTAATCAACTGAACTTTCCATTGTGTCATTTGTCATGGATATTGTTTGAGATAAAGGAGTTAGATACTGTGGTACCCATGGATCCACCCACTCACTTGACTCGCATTGATCCCACTCACACTAAATATAACTCTAACAAAAACAAGCCAACTCTCGTGTCCAAATGGTCCATGTGCCTACATCTGAGCTTCGAAATGAATGCATCTCTGAAGAATCTTTGATTGTATGACAATCCAATTTTCCTCCCACTATACCCTCCTCAACGAACCAAAAGAATCTACGCACTATTGAGTCAAGTGTCCCTCCCTGTGACAATGTTGAACTACACTAATCAACTATAGAATGTGCATTTCTGAATTTTTCTCCTGAAATCTTCAATTGCTCCTTAACTAGAGCTCTCTTTATGCATGCATCTGCTCCATCATGCTCCCCTTTCCCATGTCCAGCTTCAAAAAAACTCCAAATATGAGGTAGACCCCTCTCTACATGCATTCTACTCAACCAATAAAACATACGAGCATTCTTGAATTGACCTGTGCAATTATCTGACCAAATTAGATGTTGGCCCAATGCTATATCATGCTCCTGCAAGAACTCAAAAAAATTCTCGAAATAATGTTGGACATACTCAGACAAGTGAGATCTATCATCACTCATATAAAAATGTTACTCTCTGATTATCTTTCAATCCTCCTCTATACTATTAGGTGCGTGTCTAAATGTTATGTGGACAAAAATAGCAATCTGAATGGAATTGTAATACTGAGATTGTACCTCATTTTGTGGTTGCAATGTGTAGTTTTCTACAAAATCAACCACTGATATAATAGTGCCAATCAGAAAAGAGTCCTTACACATCCTAAATTGTTGATCCAACCACTGATACCTATGACTACACCTTGCATAGTTGTAGAAAAGATTGTCCTTAAAATCTTAAATAAAATTAGCATCACTGCATTCTTTTGTAACCAACTCACATCTAGAACCTTCACCTCCACTTTGCAAAGTATATTTGACTATCTCATATCTATTTTTCTCAACAAGATTCTTTCCAAATTCATGTTCAAAACTCTCATGAAAACATTGAACAAACTTTGACAAGCCACCACATTGTGAGCACTTTGCATTTAAACAATCATTTCTATAGAAAAAGAAACCATCATCTCTAGAACATAAAAATAGATCTAGCAAGTCCCTTGATGATTTCAGAAGATGCATTGCACCACAATCCTGCAACATTTCATTAGTATGCAAAGTAGAACAGATATAACATAATAGCTCATGGTACATTGAAAACTCCACATGATATTTGCAACAACAAGTATTACGAATCTTAAGAGGCACACAATAAAATGGCTTCAAACCCTCAAAAGTCCTTTGCGAGATTTCCATATTTTTATGTGTTTCAATAAATTTTGTGAACAATATTGTTTGGCTTGATTCCAAGAAATTTTTAGGATGTGGTGTACGGTCTCGATTGCCAATTCTTAACTTTAAAACATCCTTTGCATTGGGTGATACTCTAGAGTTATCATTCCAAAATTGTTGAATTACCTACTTTACATTATTGGTTAGCTTCTTATCAACATGTGGAAGCCTCCCAGAAAATCCCATGTATCATTTTGAAGAGGATCATCTATTCTTTCTCTTCTTTCAAGTGCTCTATCCAAATTTTTACGATTTATGTCAAAATCAATACAAGTTTGTCTCATAAAGCGATCCTTTTTCAATTTATGGCTTACTAGGGAAGTTGTAATGACTCTCCGAGTAGCTTTCTTATCCTTTTCCTTGTTACTTTTTCCAATAGACTTGAGAGCATTAAAAATATTTTTGACAATAATAGAATTTTTTTCAGTCTTCTTGTTCACACGAATCTTCAATTTGGGTAGCAAAGGTCTCATATTTTGCATCTTTAGCAATTGTACACAAAGTTGGCATTGCTCAGTCAATGTCTTATCACTAAAATATTGGTTGAAAAGTCTTCTAGCCCACAACCAAATAGTTCATGTTGACCTCTTGCCTTCAAAATTGTTTATAATGTTCTCATCAAATTCAAGTAACCATGAAGGGGTTCTTGAAGGTCTTGAAATTGGAATATGTCTTTCTTCCATACAAGGTTCTTCATTTCTCATGTAATTTGGTGAAATATAATTTACACTTGCTTCAATATTATGTTCAAAATCTTCATTTTGAACATTTTCACCTTGAACATTTTCAATATCAATTTGAATATTTCATTCCCAATTTCAATATCATGTTCAACATCTTCAAATCCAACATTTTCACCTTGAACATTTTCATTATTAATTTCAATATTTTCATTCCCAGTTTCAATATAATGTTCAACATCTTCAAATCCAACATTTTCACCTTGAACATTTTCATTATCAATTTCAATGATTCCATTCCTAATTTGAATATCATGTTCAACATATTCAATTCCAACATTTTCACCTTGAACATCTTCAATTTCCTCTTCACTTGAAAGACCATAGGGGTTAGGTTCACCAATATTTAACATACCTTGTCTTCTCTTCCTATGACTTTCTCTATCTCTTTGTCTATATGCTGCAATTTATTATTTTGTAAGCTTTCTCTTATGTTTTTTCTTTCGACGACTGCTGCTCCCCATTATACCTCATAAAAGATCATAAAAATCATTGCTTATGACAAATTTCAATATAAGATGCTCCAAAAAGTTAATCTTTGTCTCTTCCTATCTGAAACCACGTGTGTGTCACCTGCAAACAAAATGTAGGGTCTTTTGGAATGCACAAAATGACCCACATGGGGTTTTTCTATGGCCCACAAATCCGATATCCGTTATGATCTGATATCCGATTCATTTGAAAAAAATTTACGATACTTGTAATGGTATAATTTTAGTTCTACAAATCGGATATCTGATTTGTGTACACATAGACCTAAGGGTTAATGGTAGATGGTAGGGGGTTTAAGTGTTAAATGTTTAGGGTTTAGGGTATATGGTAGAGGGTTTAAGGGTTAAGGTTTTATGGTTAAGGGTATAGGGGAGAGAGATAGATGGAGTGAGTGTGTGAGAGAGATAAAGGAAGGGAGGGTTAAGGGGAGAGGGGGTAGAGGGTCTAAGGGTTAAGGAGGAGAGATAGAGGGATTGAGTGAGAGAGATACCTAAGAGAGGGAGAGGGGGTAGGATGGAGAGGAAGTTGAGAGGGAGGGAGAGGAGGGAGGGAGTGGGAGAGAGATAGAGAGGTGGGGCTAAGGGTAGAGATTAGATGGTTCAAGGGTTTGGGTTTAGGGTTAAGGGTTAAGGGTTAGAAGGGTTTTAAGGGTAGGGGAGAGAAGGAATAAAGGGGTAGGTGGAGTGATAGAAGACCCTATAGAGAGGGAGAAGTGGTAGGAGGGAGAGACTTGAGTATAAGTGAGTGAGTGTAGTGAGAGAGACCACAAGGAGAGAGAGGAGTGGTGCTAGGAGGAGAATACTTGAGAGAGATGATAAAAGGAAGGGAGGGGTTAAGGGGAGAGGGTAGAGGGTTTAAGGGTTAATGGGAGATAGAGAGGATTGAGTGAGAGATATAAGAGAGAGAGGGAGAGAGAGGGGTATGATGGAGAGAGTTGAGAGAGAGAGAGAGGGAGGAAGTGAGAGAGAGATAGAGGGAGGTGGGGTTAAGGGTAGAGGGTAGATGGTTCAAGGTTTTAGGGTTTAAGGGTTAAGGGTTTAAGGATAGAGGGGAGAGACATAGAGGGAGTGAGTGAGTGAGAGAGACCTAAGAGAGAAGAGGGAGAGCAGGTAGGAGAGGGAGAGACTTACAGAGAGGAATTAGAGGTTTAAGGGTTAAGAGGTTTAGGGTTATGGGTAGAGGGGATAGAGACAGAGGGAGTGGAAGAGAAATAGAGGGTAGAGGATAGAAGGTAAAGGGTTAAGGGTATAGGGGGGAGATAAGAGTGAGTGAGAGAGAGAGAGAGACTTGAGAGAGGGAGAGGGGGTAGGAGGGTGAGACTTGAGAGAGAGAGAGGGAAATAGGGAAGGAGTTGGAGAGAGATAATGGGTAGAGGGTAGAGGGTTTAAAAAGGGATTATAGATTTTTAAGGAGTTAAGGAGTTTAGGAGTGAAGGAGAGAGAGAGATAGAGGAGTGAGAGAGAGAGGAGAATTAGGAGAGAATAGAATTAGAGTGTTAAGGGTAGAGGGTTAAAATTAGAGGGAGGGAATAGAAATTGAGTTAGAGAGACCTAGAGAGGAGAGAGGGGGTAGGAGGAACAGAGACTAGAGAGAGGAGGAGGGTGGGAATTATAGGAGAGAGATAGAGAGGCTAGAGGGTTAAGCATAGGATAGATATGGTTTTAAGGGTTTAGAAGTTTAGCAGTTAAGGGTTTAGGGTTTTGGAGTTTAAGGGTAGAGAGATATATAGAGAGAAGTGAGAGAGAAGAGAGAACTTGAGAGGAGAGTAGGAGGGAGGTCTTGAGAGAAGTAGGCAGTTTTAAGGTTATGGGTAGAGGAGAGAGAGATAGAGGGATTTAGTGAGAGAGAGAGAGGGAGGGAGTGGGAGAGAGATAGAGGGTAGAGGGTACAAGGTAAAGGGTAGAGGGGAGGGAGATAGAGTGAGTGAGAGATAATTGAGAGTGGGAGAGGGTTAGGAGGATGAGACTTGAAGGATAAGAGAGGGAGGAGGAAGAAATTAGGAGAGATAGAAGGGTAAGAAGGGTTTAAGGTTTAAGTTTAAAAAGTTAAAAGAGTTTAGGAGTTTGGAGTTAAAGTAGAGGAGAGAATAGAGAAGTGAGTAGTGAAAGAAACCCTAATAGAAGGAGGGAGAGTAGGAGGGAGAGAGAGTCTTGTGAAAGAGAGGGGAGAAGGAGAAGTGGGAGAGAGATAGAAGTAGAGGTTTAATGGTTTAAGGATTTAAGGGTTAAGGGTGGGGGCTAGGGGGTAGGTGGAGACTTAGGGTGAGTGAGGTGGGAGAGAGAGGACTTGAGGAGAGGGAGGGAGAGGGGAATTGGGAGGGGAGACTTGAGAGAGAGAGAGATACCTAAGAGAAGGGGGTGGATGCTGGGACAAAGGAGGACTTGGGGGAGGTGGTTGATGGATGGGGTTGAAAGGGGTTAAGGAGGTGGGGAATTGCGTGAGTTTAAGTATTTAGGGTTTTAAAGGGTTAAAAAGGGTGTTAGAGGTGGGGTTTAAGAAAGTGTTAGGGTTTAAGGGTAGGGGGGAGACACATAGAGGGAGTGAGTGAGAGATAGAGAGATACCTAAGAGAGGGAGAGGGGGTAGGAGGGAGAGGCTTGAGAGAGAGAAAGAGAGGGTAGAGGGTTTGGGGTTTATGGTTATGGGTGGGAGAGGAGGAGATGGGGATTAGGTGAGAGACAAAGAGAGTGAAGGGGAGTGGGAGAGAGAGATAAGGGTAGAGGGGTAGAAACCAAAGGGTTAGGGAGTAGAGGTTATAGATATGGAGTAAGTGAGAGAGAGACCTGAGAGAAGGAGAGGTGGTAGGAGGGTGAGACTTGAGAGAGGGAGAGTGGGAGAGAGATAGAGGTTTAAGGAGGTTTTGGAGTTTAGAGGGTTAAGGGTTTAAGGTTTAGAGGTTAAGGTTAGAGAGATAGAGGTAGGTGAGAATAGAGACCTGAGAGAGAGGAGAAGATGTAGAAGGGTGAGTCTTGAGAGAGAGAGAGAATTAGGGTTTAAGGTTTGGGGATTAAGGGTTTAGGGTTATGGGTTTGGTGTTAGGGAGAGGGAGAGTGGGGAGAGAATGAGGTAGAGGTTAAAAAGGAGTAGAGGGTAGAGATAGGAGTGAGAGAGAGAGACCTGAGAGAGGGAGAGGGGGTAGGACGGTGAGAATTGAGAGAGAGAGAGGGAGGGAGGGAGGGAGTGGGAGAGAGATATAGGGTAAAGAGTTAAGCATAGAGGGTAGAGGGTTCAAGGGTTAAGGGTTTATGGTTTAGGGTTAAGGGTAGAGAAGAGGGAGATAGAGGGAGTGAGTGAGAGAGAGACCTGAGAGAGGGAGAGGGGGTATGAGGGAAAGTCTTGAGAGAGAGAGAGAGAGAGAGAGAGGAGGCAGCTAAGGAGGTAGAGTGGAAGACATGGATTAGGTAGGGAGAGAGGGGTGGGAGGGAGATGAGAGAGAGAATTAGGAGGGGAGGAGAAGAGGGAAGAAAGGGTATTAGAGAGGGAGAGAGAATTAGGAGGGAATAGTGAGAAAGAGAAGAATGTCTTTAAATATTTTTATATGTTAGTAATATTAATCAGTTATATAATATTTTATATATTAGTAATATATATATATATATATATATATATATATATTAACTAAAATATAGAAATAATATTTAAATATTATACATAATAATATAATATATTATATATTAAATTATAAACTATATTGTATATTCTAAACTAGATATATTAAAATAAACTATAAAATATTTATTGCATTTTCTAAATCATATATTATAAAGTATAAAACATTTTTTAAAATCATATGTATATAAACCAAATCGGATATCCGATTTGAAACATATATCCGATTTGAAACAGATATCCAATATTTATGAAAAAGAATTTATTGCCTAGGGATTAGCCTCAGGCTTGCTTTGGTATTTGGCTTGGACATGCCAATCCTAAGAAGTCAATGCAAAAAATGTGTTTGAAAACTCACCTTGTCTTTCTAGACTTTGTCCATGTGGCTGACAACTTTATTTTTAGCCAAAATTGATGAAATGAAAAGGGTTTGTAGAGGAGACTCTCAGCTTTCCACCAATATAAATTATTCTTTACTTTGAATTTAATAAATAAATATTATTCATTTTCTATTAGAATTATAACTAAAGTCTTGATTGATAGGCTGATTGAAAAATATCTATAACTTTCAAATGATATAATATTTTTTGAATCCAAAATATGCGTCACATTACATGCTTCGTATACTATAGGATTAAAAAAAAAATTGAATTTCATGAAATTTTGACCAAATTAAGGTGGTCAAACATACAAGTTTTTATATTTTTTAAAAGTTACATAATAAAAAATTCATAAGTAATTATTTACTTGGAAAAAATTACAAAAAAATGTGTCACATCCGAACATGAGTCCTCTACTTATATCTAAAATCTTATAAAAAAATATTATCATTTTATTGTGGTCAGGGTTGTCAGACAGACACCTACGTCTTATTTTTTCCCTGAAATTCAAGTACTACTGCATTGAAATTTCAAATTTTCACCAAATGGAATTTTTAAAAAATAAAATAAACTTAATAGTTTAGAAACTATATTCAATTTTTCATATATTATATTCTTACATATTTTTGAAATAATATAGATAAATTATTCAAATTTTTATGTCAAGTTGCCTAACTCTAATTTTTCTAAATTTTCATTGCCACTTAAGGGCCTGTTTTTTCCATGATGATCCTGCACATACCCAGGGGAAATCTGTATTTGATTATTATCTTATTTATGGCTCAAGAATCTATACACATCCTCCACTCTCCATCCTTCTTCGGTGCTAGTACTGCAGGTACTGCACATGGGCTCAGACTCTCTTGAATCAAACCTTTTCTCAACAACTCCTAAACTTGTCTGTTCAACTCCTCATTTTCTGTAGGAGTCATTCTATGAGCTTCCTTATTTGGAAAACTAGCTCCAGGGATCAGGCCAATCTGATGACTAATCTTCCTCATTGGTGGTAAACCCTCAGGTACGTTATCAGAAATAATCTCCTGAAACTCATCCAATAGTTCAAAAACTTCTACTGGCACCTTCTCACTATCTTCCTTTTCCATTCTAGGAATCAATGCATAACACATACACTCATGCTTCATGCATTCTAAAAATTTCCTTCCATTGACAAAACAAATTCTAGCACTACTGCATACCTTTTCTTCATCTTTCTTCAGGGGTTTCAACTTATGGCAGACTCCATCCTTCATTAGGGAATAAGTGTTTGCATGGCCATCATGTATAGCTCGCCTATCGAACTGCCATGGCCTCCCCAATAACATGTGACATGCATCCATGGGGATGATATCATAGAGTACCTCATCACGATAGCTTCCGATCTTGAACTTCACTAAGCATTGCTCATTGACCAAAACTTTGTGTTCTTTCTGCAACCAGGCAATCCGATATGGGTGTGGATGCCTTTCCCTTTTCAGCTTCAACTTCATAACCATCTCTTCTAACACCAGATTATCAATTCTCCCACTATCAATAATGACATCACAACATTTTTCTTCACACTTTCACCTTGTGCGGAACATATTCTTCCTCTATTCTGGCTCTTTCTCTTCAGTCACCGGGGCTCTTCTAACCACTAGGGCTTCTCCCCTTTCAGCATCATCTGAATGTGCAACCCTTCCATGACCTTCCGACCTTCTATCTGTCCTTCCTTGGTGTTGTGGACATTCATAGGCTCAATGCCCTTCTTCACCACAATGGAAACAAGTTCCTCTGAAACCACCTCTTCCAGGTCCTGGCCCAGATCTTCCTTGTCCTCTACCTCTTTGATCACCATTGTTTTGATCATGAGGGTGGTAGAAGTTATCATTCTTCTGGCTCTGACTGGTACCCACATCTTCATTTTTCCTTTCATCCTCATTTCAGCTTCTAGAAGATCTTCCACTACCCCTTCCGCTTTGACCTCCTCATCCTTTTTTCTTGCTATCAAATATTTTGTTCAGCTTCTCCTCAACTTTCAGAAAAAACTAGTATGCATCCTCAATGGTGGTCATTCTGACCAAGCTTAGCTCCTCTTGAATGCTTGGTTGTAACCCATTAGGATAATGGGCTACCTTTTCCTTGTTGGCCTTTGCATGGCCTACTCTGATGATCATTTTGTGAAAATATTATGTGTATTCTTTCATAGATCTACTTCCTTCCTTCAACCCTTTCAATTTCTTCAGCAGATCTAACTCGTAGTCCACTGGTATGAACTACTTCTTTAGTTTCTCCACCATGTGATCCCAACTGTTGATCTTTCCTTTTCCTCTTCGATTTCTTTCCAACTGGACCTCTTTCCACCAAATATTGGCATGGCCCTTTAGCTTCATTTTTGCAAACTTAACCCGATCTAGATCCTATACTTCTTCATACTCAAAATATTCTTCTAGCTTGTTGATCTAGTTGATCAACTCTTTCAGGTTCAGACTTTCGGAATAACTAGGGATTCTATTCTAGGTCTTTTTCTGATCTTTGAAATGGCCCTAATCAGCTGCATTTGATCTTGATCAATAGCTTCTTCTTCCTCTTCTACATCTGTATCTTCCAACTCTTCTTCATCTTTGCTTTCTCCTCTCCTTCCCAGGTTTAACCCTCTTCTCATTTGTTCCTATAGTGCATCAATTTGTCTCTGGAGGGCTCTGAAACCCTCAGCCGCAAATGGATCTCTTCCACCAGCATTTCTGCCACTTCTGGCACCACCACGCCTACTAGACATCAATCTTGGAGGCATCTTAAATACCTTGAACCCACAACCATGGTACTAGTGCGAACTACCTCATGATCAACGATCTGTCCACATGCTCAAGAAAACCCACTCTGATACCACCCGATGAGGGAGAAAATATGAGACAAAATAATGAGGGCGCAGCCCAAAACTTAGAAAATAACCCACAAACAAGAGAATAATTTTATTATTCAAAAAAGAAGTGTCTTACATGCAGAGGATCTCAAATCCCCAAGTTCTACAACACATGCATGTTACAGAAAGCTACAGAATCACCCTTTCGCAATATGCGAGCTTGTCCCCAAAAAGTTACCCAAAAATTAGAAACCCACCCATAAATAGAGATCATCTTTAGTTTGGAGCCAAAACAACATTCAAATTTGAGTTTTGGAAATTTGGCATTGAAAATTTACAACATGAAGTTCAAATTTTAAAAGAGCATTCGCAATTGTATCTTCTAGAAAGTGCGCCAACTTCTCGGGGCCATAATTTTTTATCTGGGACTCCGATTCCAGAACTGTTTGAACCGTTGGAAAGGTCATGAAGTCAATAACGCACTCAAAATTTGCTACATTGATTTCGACAAGTTTAAGGGCTGATCCGGGAACTCTA